>VWZP01006849.1:1829161-1842284 GCA_013396995.1 Dicaeum eximium
CCGCTCGCTCAGGAGACGGGTGCGGGGCTGTCCTACTCCCACGCCCGCGGGCAGCCCCCTCCGCAGCTCCCCTGGCCAGCGGCAGCATCCCAGCCGGCTCCACGGTACCCGCTCTGCTCCACAGCATCCACGGCTGATCCGGTACCGATGCTGCTGCACCGCATCCACGCTGCTCCACGGCATCAGTGCTGGCCCACGTCCTCCACGCTGCAGCGGCGGCTGTGCCAAACGGTCCCCACTGTGTCCTGCTGGAGGAAAAGGCATTTTGGTGCCACAGAACTTGTTTTCTCTACTCTGGTCCATTTCCTGTCTTTATTCCAAAAGTCATTTGATGTGTCCGTACCCTCCCACAGATGACACAGATATCGTGTTAGTGATAAGCCTCAGTAACTTAAGGAAAGGCAATGGTCAGATCATCTATTCACCCATTTATGAAAACTACATAGTCATAGATTTTTCAAAAACCAGAAAAACAAGGACTCTATGGGGTTTTACCCTTTAAAGAAAACCTGCTTATACAAACAAAGCGATAACACCACTTGGCAAAGAGGCTTCCATTCAATTAGGTGAATGAACATACTGGACACACTTTGAATTTGTTCTTGAGAAAAGATGCACGGAGCAGGGCTCAGCAGCAGCCTGTGCAGTTCCAAGCTGCTCCCTGCGTGTGCGTGTGAGCAGTGTGCCTGCAAGCATGTGGGAAAAAGAGGGGAGCGGAAGCCTTGGAAAGTTCATGCAGGCTGTCCAGGGCAAGCCCGTTCCAGGAATGCTTCTTCCCCCAGCGTATTTGGCACTTTGAGTGATCTGGTATTTTCCAAGTGCAACAGAACAGGCTTTTCAGATGCACTTTTGTTATAGCTAAAAATAACAGATAACTCTGCCTAGGACAGTGTGTTTATATCCGGGACAGAAGGAAACTCCACAATCAGAGCCATTAATTCAAACTTTCTCTTTAAGCAGCTGATGACGTTTATGCAGTTGGCTGCATGGAGTTTTCATCAGCAGTGGGAGACCACTCATGATAGCGTGTTGGTCTTCATTTCCACCAAAGTTTAAAAGCTTAGGCATGCAAAGCTAGACTCCAAAGTCAATGCATGGGCACAGGAAGAGAAACAGCTTGGTATCCAGAGGCACTCAAAGACCAGAGCCCAGGAGGACCCAGCAGCTCTGGAAACAACCTCACTATTGCACATGTGCCTAAGAGGTGGGATCAGGACTTTTTGTTGACATAAATTTAAATGGTGTTTGGGGTGGGGGGTGGTAGAAAGGAATGGACTGTAATGTCGATGAAAGCAAAAACAACGTGTAAGATTTAAAGGTTGAAATTGAAAATGCAGGTCATATTTGAAATTCTAAGTTACTCAGCTCAACAAAATCTGCAATCCTCTAGCCCAGCTGGGCCTTAGTAGGCTGTCCCTCCCCACAAGACCCTCGTACCTCTGGTCCTTCACCTCCAGGGATCGGGGTCCTCACAGCCTTTCTCATCAAGGTCTTGCAGCCTTGGGGACAGTGGGGGCCAGTGGGGGACAGCCCACTGACAGCTTTCTCCTGCCACAGGACAGGGCCCAGGGCTGCCATCAGGCAGCTTGGCACGGGCAGGGACAGGTCTCTCCATTTGTTATCCAGGGCTGTGGGACACGTCGCTGCTGGGTCACAGGTCCTGCTGTCCACTCATTCAGCTTAATCAGTTCTTTACAAAAAGCTGACCAAAAATGCAGAGCTTAAACCAGTAAATGATGAAGAGGTGATAGAAAATAATTTTCCCATCAAGGAATTTCTGACAGTATCATACACGGCCATCTAACATCACACAGTACAACAGGCACATTCTGTGGAATAAATAACGTTGCTTCTCATACAGCTCTACAATATCCTGCTCTCTGCCATAACCCACCATGCTTGATTAACACCGAAAAGAGAGAGATGGCAGTCCTGACCCACTCAGGACTCCTTCCCCTCACACTCTTTAGGGCACCTACACAGGCCATTGGTTTTCATCTGGCACAGAGACCTAGACTTTGCAACGGAGAAAAACCCGGTTTATTTCTAAACTGTTTCTTACGTGCTTATTGAAATGTTATGCATAACGTGTAGTTAACACTGATTTGCCATTTCTCACTTCTCCAAGACAGATCAGTTCTTTCCTTTCTTCCCTCAAGCAAACATCTGAACGAGACAAAGCAATGCTCCAGCCAGCCATCGAGGAAGACCTCCTGTTCTTCACACCAGAACCCACTGAAATACTAACACATCATCTTCTACTTCCTCCACAACGGGAAACATTGCCTCGTCGTGCAGCAATCACCATCACAGATTGAATTCAAGATGTTGTCTGTTGCTAGAAGTCCTGTCCACCTATAAGGAAAGTAACAGCAAAAATAATTCAGAGAGCAGAAGAACAAATACTGAACACTGCTGTATTCTGGATGTCAGATCTGTACATATATATGCAGTCACAGACCCAGAAGGAGAGGAAAGAAAGAAGCGAATACAGAGATGGGATGATTTGCTCCGAAGTTGCTTTACAACTTCCAAAAATATGTCATCTAATAAGAAGGATTTCCTTCTTCTCTTTCTTCTGAAAGCCTTGGTTCTTCCTCTACCCAAAGCAGCCATGTCATCTCTTCTGAAATGTGAAGCCAAATTGCTTCTCAGAAGATCCAAGCTGAGTTCTGGAATTGTGTGTAGTTGAAGTATTCCAGCTATTTGCCTGCTTCCTTGTATTTGAATCACAAGTTTCCTGCCAACTATATAAAAAAGATTAACAAATGGCTGTTAAATCTAGAGACCTTGAAACTAATTATGCACGATGCTCAAAAAATCCTTGCTCTGCTAATTGAGCAGAGCTCGTTACTTCTAAAGCAGGAAAGTTTTGCCTCCACTTGGAGTAAAACATACGGTAGCCAATGCAAGGCAGGAGACACATTTGAGCAGATACACTTCAAAGGGTTGAGCACTGATTGATCTGCTATTATCTGACAATTGCAACTGCTCAAAGGCAGAGAGAAACTGCAAATGTTTTGGGTTTCGAGCTTAAACACGGAGTTCTGAAGAGTTAAGCTTTGCATTGACTGATTAAAGTAGAAGAATGCAGTAAATACAATTTAAAAGTTAAATTACCATATGGTCATAGCTAGAGGTAAATTTCAAAAGTAGCACATGTAAATAGTTTCTTGCTGTCTGAGCAAATAATTTTACATTTAAATGAAGTCATTTGGTAACTGGTCCAATTGATTTCTGCTTGTAGTCAGTTACTGCAATTCATTTCACTTGCCCCAGGATGAAACTCTGTATCTGCCACGCATAGAATCTTCAGTGGATACAGATTATGTTCGTGTGGTTAAAAACAAACCAAGTTTGGCATCTTAAATCCAGTGTGCTGCCTATGCTGGAAGAGCTTTGGAGAGACACAGAGCAATCCATGTGGGCCTGATCTCCTCCAAGGAATTCAGTGCAGACATAATTCTGTTCAGTCAACTCGGATTTGCACTTTGGATTTACTGGGAGCACTGCAACAGTGAAAGGCTGTACTGAGATTTGCTGGTAAAATCCTAATTATGATCCTTTTTCCTTGTTACCAAATTGCTTCTAAGTCTATTCAGGAGACAGAAAGTTTCTCTTTGGTGAATTCTTCCTAAAGCCCAGAGAAAGTTTCTATGTTTTTGCTTTCAAGTTCAGCTATGGCCAAGAGCCAAAACAAGCAGGAGGGAAAAATTTAGTACGTTGGTCCTGTGATCCTTATGAGACAAAGAAATTCAATATCCTCAGGGTGACCTATCCTTTTCAAAGGGGATATAGTATTTCATGTTCAGCCCACCACCCCCTAATAAGCCTTCTCACTATGGCAGTCACAGACTGTGCTAAGTATTAGCCCTGAAAATTCCAACCCCTCAGTATTTATAAAGTGATATCCACAAGAACACATCACATGGTCAGCAGTGCTTGGTGGATCCTCCTGGATGCTCATTTCCCACCCCAACACAGATGGCAAGTAATAGAGAATCCTCTGTGACCCATTTTCACATCCATTTGTCACCTGTTTCATATGCCTGCGCAAAATGAGAGATTTCAAGCTCAGGAAAAGCTTGCCATAGTTGTTACTGGATTAGAGGGAATCTCTTTTTCAGCTCATACAACAAATGCATTTTCTGCCTTTGAAGGGACCTGAGTTAAGCATTAATCTGTGGGCAGGCTTGTTCAGAGTCTTTGAACACCCACGGGAGAGGGAACATCCCTGATTTGACACTCTACCAGCAAATGGTAGAGCGACTTGGGTTCTGTAATCTCAGTTTAAAGGTCAGCAACAATACAAAGGTGGGACAAGCCCCAGTAATGAGAATAATTGGATTCTTCATCTACTGAGAGGAGGCAGACTGTGGCATAGGCAGATGAGATCATCCACTCCAGCAGGTTCACTCCTCAGCTGAGGAGATCAGTACTTTGCATTTTTGTGTGCATGATTTGGGTGTTCTGAACCTCATGATGAAACGGGGACCAGAGGAGCAAAAGCATTTTTCTTTCCTTACTGAGAATGGATCTGCACTTTTCCTCTGCTGGAAGCACTGAAGAAGTTTCCCAAAGCCAAAGAAAGTCCTCAGCCTTGCCCTTGCCTGACAGATCTTTTTTATTGCAGCAGGGCAAGGGAAAAGTACAGGCCATAGGGCTTGAGTCATAAGAGTTATCACTTGTAACAGTCATCTATTTATTGCTGATTAACTACAAGACAGTTTAAGCTGAAATTTTATGCACTTCATGGAAATCAGTTAATGACTCAGAACCACAAAAATTAAAAAGGGAAAACCCAACCCAAGATAGGCATTTCTGGATAAGGAAATGAGGGATTCTTAAATGACCCAACTTTTTTTTTTCACTTACATTGCACAGCATACATTACAAATGTATGACATTTTCACTCTTCCTGGAACGTTGTTTCCAAGTACAAGCAGAATGTGTGTGAGGCTGTTTAAAGAAAATCCTGCTGGAGAGAAGTTGTTTTAAAAGGATAGCTTTCCAATAAATGGACATTAGTAACTCTGACACCGTTTGCTTCCCAGGAGGCTGTGCAAGGACATGTTTGTATTGTCATGTGGGTGTACAGCTGGATGCAGAGCTGCTGCTGAGGTCAAGTGCAGGCTAAGAAACTCTGATCAGTATTTACTGGTTGGGATTCACATTGCTCCTGTAGGGAGACATTGGATTTAGAAGATGAACCTGATTTTGGTGAGATAAAGGAGGCATTTTCAACTTGGACTGTACTGAAACAGTTAACTTCACCCTATACCCAGTCTTCAGAGTTGGCTGTAGGTTCCTCTCTTGAAAGTTCATGTGTCAAAAGCAAAAAAAAAACAAAACAAAACAAAACAAAAAGCCAAAAAAACCACCAGAGGTTAAAGACCCTGAGTCTGTTCCCTATTCAGATTCAGTTGGTTTTGTTTTCTGTGAATTTCTGAGCCAGAATGCAGAAGCAGTTCTCTCCTAAAAGTAACTGATTTATACAAAAGATCTTCTGGCATCCCTACATTCGATTGAATTGCATTCACTGCAAAAGGTCTGATAAAATCAGACTGTTGGATAAAATCAGGAAATCTCTACATTTATTCTCTGATTACCGGGCAAGCTCAATTTCATCATGGTGAAGTAGAAGCCAGTGGCTGCAATTACCTTTCTTTCTTTTCATCCATTTTTTAATACTTGGGTTTAGGATGGAAAAATTACAAATTAATAAATCTGCATCAAGTCCAGTCAAGACTCTCTGTAATAATATTATTCATATCTCTATTATTAGCAACAGCTGGAATAAATTTTAGCACAAATATTAAAATCTATATTGTAGAATAAGCCACATGGAGTCACTGTAATTTGAGGAGGGTGCAAGTTTCCATAAATGCTACTGTGAAAGGCATATGACATTATCTTTTTTCAAGTGACTTCTTTGGATTTTATTTTTGCAAGCAGCTACAGTTTTATTTTGCAATAAAATAACTTCAAATAAGCTTAACTTTATAGTGTTTACGTTGAATAAACACTCCAGATGAAAGAGTGCACCAAGCCTTCACTCTGGGCTCTGCTTCTGCTCACTGGTTCTCTTACACTGAGGTGCACTGGACAGCTCTGGCTGTGTTAAAGTGAAGGTGAGTCCTCAAGCACAGTCACAACAACCTAAGCCAGCTATGCTATGGGGAGCTATCCCACCAGTCAGCTTTTGACTGGTTCTGTCCCTGCTGTTTTCCCAAGGCATTTGAGAAATTACCAGACAACCAATCAATCAGTTAAAAATCAAAGCGTAAAACCACGTACAGCTTCTCAGAGGAAACAATTTGAGTGCCTGATTGAGGGGGGCAGCATCAGGAGGAAGCAGGATGGAGAAGGAGGCAGCTGGGAATGATTGGAGTAGCTTTTCTGTGTTCCCTTTTCCCTCCCCATTGTTTCCACATCTCAAACTGGTGGTAGGATAAAAGGATCACTCTCCAGTGATCCCTGCTGTTCAGCACTGATCTGCACTCTTGTGAGTCTGCTGAGGACAGGTAAAATATGTTGTAATACTCAAGGAATTTTTAATAAAAATATTAAGCCCATTCTGAATGGAAGTGGTTATTTAGGTGTGGAAGCAACAGAAGGACCAGTAGAAGTGCTGTGAGAATGGAAGGTGCAGATGACACCTGGGGCATCAAGATGCCAGCACATCTATGTGCAGCTTATCAGGACCCTCCTAAACTGCAAACAGAGTGAAACAGAGGACAGACTATAGACCAAAGCCCCAAAGAAGTGATGAGAGGCAGAAGAGGCTTAGAGCCATCAAACACCCAGACCAGGAGAGAAAAAAAAATCGTAATCCATGGATGGAACAGGAAGAACACATGAGGGTGTGAGAGCATGTGCAAATCCTGTTTTGTTTTGGCTAAAATCACCTCTCCCTCTTCCATTAGCTCACACTGAGATTTGTTACACAGCTACTGCACAGTTCTGGGGCTAGAAATATGGCAATGAAAATAACTATGAGCCATATGCTCTAACAATACTTACACACCTTTTATCCGAGTGAATGCAAACTCTTGGCTCTCCTGAAATGCTCTAATGAGACATATGTGTGACTTTCCCCAGTTTTCCCTAAGACAAGTGCACACTTATGAGCTCAGGGTTTCCAGCTCTCCCTGCTAAAGGGGACTGAAGAGCTCCCTCCTTTCAGTCTCTCCAAGGAGATGAGTCTCGCTTGCTTTCTTATGCCCACTCACACTCCCTTCAATAATCTTTCAGATAATTTCTTTCTTTCTGCCTGATTCCACTCCAGCTTTCTTCTCAGTCAGTAGAACTTCCAACCTTTGCATTTCTATTGCTAAACATTTTAAAAAACAAGGTACTGAGATTTGTCTAGTTTAGAGCTTACAGAATTTCCCATGGCTTCAGCCCAAAGCCATCTGCAGTTCAGCTGAAACACTCCCAGGATCCCTCAATAGGAGTCTGGAAGCTTTCCGGACAGCATTTGGAGCTGGAAGGCACAGAAACCAAAACAAGTCACAGTTTGGGAGCAAACCTAGCAAATTGAGTGTTACTGAACCTGCTTGGCAGCACACCTCTGCAGGGTTTTCTGTCACCTCTAGTAGACCACTCCTAGCACATCCAATTCAGGGGCCCATCTCAGGTTCCTCTCACCTCCCTAACACATCCTAGGTGCTGCTTAGTTTTTTCTGTGTACTGTCCAGAGGCTTCCAGAGATGCTCCATGGCCCAGCCTACCTTAACTACTGCCAAGTTCATGCCACAGCTCCGTTCCTCGGGCACAAGGCAACCTTTTCTTTTGTAGATTAGAGGTCACATACACTGAGACAGAGCTTCTCTGGAAGCTGCTTCAGGAATAATGAGTGATTCTCTGCAAGACCTCAGGATTTTTGTGACTCTCATCAATATCACCTTCTCAGGGCAAAAAGGCCAACACTCTCCAGTATAAACAAAAAAGATAATAATAGCAAACAAACCATTCTGCCAAACCACACTACACCTCTGTACTCTTAGTCCTTCCTTGGGAAAAGACAGAGAGAAAGAAATTAATTACCTGAGAGCCAGTTTCAGTTGTATCACTGCTGCTTAAACACGCCAATTGGTAAAAAGGGTAAAAACACACAAAAATGAATACTTTTATACGGGAAAGGACTGCAGAGGAGCCTAAAGGAAAACTCAGGCACAGCCCAACTTCAAAGAAATGCTGCAGAGATCCATGCTTTGTAATTTGGGCCTATTTCTTGTTATCTCTGTACTTACATAGACTGACAATTTTGAAGAAGAAAAAAATCAGAAAGATGGGGGTTAGTCTTTTCTTGGCATGAGGCTAGCGTCTGCCATGGGAAATTAATCCATGCTAAGCTGCAGTAAGCTGAGCTGCTGAGTTTGAATTTGTGTCACTGAGACCACTTGTACTCACCATTGGTCTATAAACTCTCATTAGTCAGACCTGACAGAGGGTGACATCTGGATGAAAGGATGAGCCTATGGATCACCATCCATTCCCTGACAGCTTATGAGAATGATTTTAAATGAGCCATTTTCCCAAAGACCACATACCAAAATATTTTGGAGAGATAAATAAAACTATACTAGGGGATTTTTTTTTTTTTTTTTTTTTGAGAAAGGGATTAGAAGGTCCCAGAGTTCTTTGTCACTGAAATAACCACATGTGTCAGCTAAATTGGCAGAGCTATTATATTTAGATTCTAGAAAGGGTTCCTTAGATGTTGAGGTCTTGGATTCCTCCCAAAAGATTTGCTCTCTGGACAGTTGAAGCAAAATAAAATTAGAGGAGAAAAGTAGTTCACAGCCACAGCTAGTGTTTTCACTTTTTCTGAAATGACATGGTATGAGATGTTGATGAGAAAAGACGGACTTATGAGGGGTGACTTGACAGGAATCACATTTTCATTTCCTTCATGAAATTTTGAGAGATTTTCTCTCTCTCTCTCCAGTGGCCACCTTGATGTTGTTGCCTTTTGGAGGCTGATATGATCCTCCCTATGAGAAAAAGATATCCCAAGGCATTTCCTTTTTTCTTTTGCAAGATGCAGACAGAGGATTGCATTAAATTTTTTAATTTGTTTAACTGGCTTCTAATTTTCCAGCCTCCTGTCATGCCATAAGACTGCCTGATGAATGACAGGGCCCTGCTAGGTTTAGCTGGGGTGTAATGTGAGCTCCCAGGGATGGAAACAATAAAACACAATTTTCTGAGAAACGGGGTTTTGCAAGAGACTGCTAGCTCTGACTTCACCACACCCTTTCATTTTGTTAGCTCCAGTTCAGCAAGTTGCTGATGGATTTTGTTACATTTCCTATCATTATGAGCCCTCTGTTCACAAAAGTAGGAGAGAATCCTCCAGGTAGCTCACGGTCATTTAGGAAGGCAGCTGATGAGTGCTGTGCTAGGGACTTGCTCTGCATGTATGGGAGCCAGAGTATGGGCTGTGGGAAGGCTCACACAGCCCAGCTCCTAAGAGAGGATTTCAGAGGAATCAAAGGGCAGCCTCTCACCTCCCATACTGACCTTCTTTGGAGCCGAAATACCTTTTTTTTTTTCTTTNTCCATAAATTTTCAGAGGGCCGTGGGTTGAAAAGAAGAAAGAAACAAACGGAGATTTCACCTTTCAGCAATCATTGTCACATACCTGCTTTGGAAACGAAGTGACAAGATGTTCACCACACACTGTCACTAACACGGACAAGTTGTCCTGGAAGAGAAGCTTCCTCAGAACTCTAAACTGGTTCCTTGGCTTTCTACATAATCAATCAGATCTGACTCATTCCTGCAGAATGTCCTCCTCAACATCCAGGCAAAGACAGCAACAATTATTTTTGCCCGGTCAGGCTGCCTGCAAGCAACCTAATGGGGTCTGGAACATGACCATTCATAATGAATTGGTCCATCTAGCTGCAAGTGTCACTAAGCAGCTGCAGCAGCAAGCCTCCAACTTGGGCACCACCCTGCCAGCTGTGCCAGCAGCAGCACAGACACTGACCTCTCCACAGGACTGCTGTTCCAGGTCCCAGCAGTGCCAGCTATTTCTCTGCCCTGGCCAGGCACAGCTACAGTGCGAGGCAGAGGCTGGAACAAGCCTTTCCCAGCCTTTCATACAGACTTTTTCAGTCTTTCTGTTCCAGGATTTTGAGACAGGATTTGCTTGGGAGGGAAAATCCTGAGCCATTCCCACTAAAATTCTGTGCCCTCCCACTGCTGACCCCAGGACAAGGTTAACTGTGAATCAGCCCTTGAGCAAAATCCCTATGGGAATAGAATAGGACTGTTTCTTCTCTGTGGCATCTTGCAGCAGCCTGTGCTCGTGTCAGAGTCTGCAGAGCAGGAATGCATATGTCCTTACAGTGACAGAATGGGGGATTTTGTTCTGGTTTTTAATAAGAGATTGAGAGGGTAAACGCAACTGTGGGGGACAGGTCAAACACAGCTAATGAAAAAAAGGAGACCCAGTCTCCATCCTGTTTTACTGCTTGCTAATAGAGCACTGTTTGGCAATAGCTTGTGTGTTGTAAGGCTTAAGGTTATCAGCAGACTGACTGCAGAGAGCTAGTTAGAATTCATCCTGCATCTGGGACTGTAATCTGGCAATTTAAATGAAAACATGTACTCTGCATAGGTGCATGACATAGGCTATTACTATCATTAATACAGCAATAGTCATAATAAATCACATATTGAGTGTGTTTGTTATTGCAAGGAAAACTTAATTATAATTTCCAAGTTGGCAGCATTTGATTTACTTTTTGCTATCTGTGTAATTAGTTTCCAACTTACAACTGCAAAATCTGTCTCGGTGGGGGTAGGAGGTGTGGAGTTACAGCTGCAGCCATCGCTCTGGCAACGACAGCTTTCCCTCGAGAATATTAATTTTTAACACAAAAATAAAACCCAAGGAAAAAATTCCCCTGGAAAAGGGGGAAGCGCTTGGAAGGCGCCTCTCGGGGAGCCTCCCCTCGCGTTGCTGAGCTGTTTTTGGTACAAGGAGCTCTCTAGTGTCCAGCTGTAATAGTGCAGCTCGGGGAGAGGATGCTCCGAGCACACAGCCTGATCCCACACATGTGCCTGGCTCTCTTTTAGGTCCCCGGTGCTAATGTGCAATGTGAAAAGTGCTACTTGACATCACTACTGTCCAAACCAATACAGTACCCAAAGTTTTAAGGCACAGCACAGAGGTCTCCTTCACTCCCACCTATCTTTCTCCACCTGTTCCTCAAAGGAATTTCTGCTGTGCTGCTGAAGTGGCTCCTGCTCAGTCTGTGGGGAGAGGATGTGTGTAGATGTCTGTCTGCATCCAGACCGTGAAAAAAAGGTTTAAACTTCTACTTTGCTCCAGCCTACCTTCTACTTTGCCGGCCATTGGCACTTTTCATTTATGCACCTGATTATGTGAAATTGTCTCATGTCAGACAAAATGTGCTCATGACCACCAAACATAGAAAGAAAATACCAAAATATGTGTGGATAGTAGTGTCCAAAGGCAGATCACTTCCCTTTTTTTCTGAAGTGAAGACAATAACTGTGGGTATTCTCAGTCTCTGGTAACAGAGGGAAACAGCTTCTCCCGGGCTCGGACTGGGAAAGTTAGAGAAAAAATTCAAACAATTATTATCTCATCCCCTGCACCTAGTGTTTGTAAAAGATCTTTAGAAGAAGGAGTTGTTCCCTGCTTGACCAATACTGTGAGAGAAGTTTCCTAAAGACCAACCAGGTCTTAGCTCCACGATGCTCTCTATAAGAAGTGTGGATTTCCATTAATAAATGCCTTTTATGCCTTCTGAATCATGGAGTCAGTATATCCCCTCCTCCAGTCCCCTACACCATGGTGTAATAATTCACATTTTAATTTGCAGTTGTGCAGGTTTGAGCCCATGCTGGAACAACAATACATTGTCTTCACACTGCTTTTAATGCTTGCATTTTGTTTTTTCAACATGTTCACGATGAACTCACTGATGTTGGTAAAAACTGATTAAAAATCTCTTTGGTTATCGCTGGGTACCACAGATGGAGAATAATTGACAAATTGGCAAACTGAGATTATCTGCAAATATTATGAGGGGTGCTTGAAGCCCTTATAAAATACATCATCACTTCTAACAGCACTTTGCTATTATGGCACCTCCCTTGTGTGTTCTGTGGTTTAACACTGCAAAAAAATGATGCCAGAGTTGAAGCTTTGCCACTGGAAAGCACCATCTTGTCCTTCCTATGCTCTGCTGCCCACAGCAAGGTTTATTCCACTGTAGAAAATAAATTAGGATGTAATAATTAAATAAATTAATTTCAAAGGCAAGAAATCCCACAAAGGGCTAGGATGCTCACCTTTAATCACTGCAAACAAAATGATGGTGGCTTTCCTCTAAGCTGCTGCAAGCCAGAGGTCCCAACCTCTTGCCTTCAAGATGGGTTTGCAGCAGGTTTTCCTTTCCTGCTATTGACCTTCCTTGTCTGAGCTCAGCTTGCAGAGAATCCATAGTTCCAGAAGCTGGAAAACAATTGCAATGACATAAGCCATAAACAACAAAGAATCCTGCCAGATTCAGGCCAGTCATGACAGTAATAGTTTTTTCTCCACTTAGCATTTTAGCTCAGTATTAAGGTGATCATCCTTGAAAAATGGAAAACCTATCATTACATTATTATGTCCAAACACTCTGTGGAATATTTGGGATATGGCAGCCCATTTTTCCTTAATTTTTGCAAACCTGCAGGCATGGTGGCAATCATTTCATCATTTTCAAAGCACCTTTTTTTTTCTTTTTTAAAGGAAACAAAGAAAAAAAAAAGCCCTGCTGATATTTTCAGACCAGATAATTAAAGGAGAGGTCTGCCTCCTTCAAAAACTTTTTTAAAAACATCCTCTGATGGTTAATCTCAAGTGTGGGCTCTTTTTTCCTCAAGAAAAAGGTTAAAAGCGACTTTTAACTCCTGCATAATGCAGGGTGAGGCATTTCTGCAAAGTCCATGACTAATTTCAGTTTTATTTGCAGTGTTGCAGCACACAGAGCCCTCACTCCCTGCTGATTGAATTCTGTCCCCCTCAACTGAATTCAATTGCTATTCAATTGCTACCAGAACCTTAGGAAAAAAAGAAAAAAAAAAAAAA
>VWZP01006849.1:1842721-1964251 GCA_013396995.1 Dicaeum eximium
TGTGACAAAAAAAAAAAAAAAAAAAAGGCAGAAGCTTTGCATGTCCTTCACAAAACAAGATTCCTAAATATCAGGCAGTTGCAGAAAGGACTAAGCCATTTGAGGGCTTGTTCCTGTCTTTCTCTGTATTTATGGATGCAGAACTATGGAAATCTCCATCTGAAAGAGATTCTCAAGTGGAGAAAAATATTGTTGTTCCATGCACAGTTCTAGTCCTGCAAGGTAAGTATGCTAAGTAGCTAAGGTAGAACTTCAGACTCTGGGCTACCCACAGCAGCTACCTGAGCTCACTTAGCTGCAGCCTGAGGGCACAACAATTTCACTGGAAACTCCAAAGAGCAAATCAGTTTTTGGACTGACTGTATAGAAGAAATGTCTTAATTTGGTTGGAGTAGAGGGCCTCCTAAAAAAAAAAAAAAGAAAAAAAAAAGAAGTTACTTGTAGTAAAGAAATAATAAAGTGTTTACCTTGCTCTCAGCTCAGCTGTGAGATTTTACTCTCCTTGGCAGGGAGCAGTGATGAAGGAACAGATGCAGTAAGTCTGGAATCACTTCTGGTCTGCACAACCAGCACGGATCAGCCAGACCTGGCAAAAGCCAAATTATTTGTCATTGCCCAGGGAATAAAAGGAAGAAATCCACCTGTAGCACCCATAGACTCCAGCAGAGTCTAGGCAGGGTGCCAAGCCCCAGATCTGAAGGGAACCACTGCAAGTAAAACTATCTTGAGGAGCAGGAGTCCTGTGGACTTGGGTTGGCTTTGCTAAATGCATCTCCTGCTGCCCTGAACTCACCACCCCTCCTCACCACAGCTGCTTAGTGAAGGCACTGAGTGGTGCAACCACAGCTGCAGAGCTGGCTTGGTCTCTGCTGCTGTGAGTGTTTTCTTGCAAGGTATCCCTGCCCAACACTTCCCACGGCTTCTCTTCCCAAGGTGACAAATCTCTGCAGATCCATAACAGCTGCCATTGCCCTGAGTGACAGTGATGCTTCTGAAACAGGCTCTGAGCTCCTTTTACACTCTCATCCCAATACAGAGCTGTGCACATAAAGGTAAACAACATCAGCAAATCCTAAAACAAGTGCAGGTGCTTTATCATCTTTAATAGCTAAGAAGCCACTTCATCGAGCAAGATAAATGTGAGTTGGCCTGCTCAGACCAGAACTTTGAAGAAGAAGTTCACAGGTTTAAAAACTTCATTTCTACTTAAAAGCTAAAAAACCATAATAATTGATTAAAAAAAAAGAAGAAAGATAGTACAACTAACTAGTTGACAAGCTCTCCAAAGAATTGTAAAGGCTTTCTTTTGCCAACATGCTAGACACAACAGCACACCCTTTAATGCTTCTGCCCATCACTAAGCAAACTTGCTTAGATTTTCCTGTGCTCTCACTGGGAGCTGGTGGGATTAGTGTGTGCATCACTTCTGAGCCCTTGGCAGAGCTCCTCCAGCCAGCAGCACTGTGGTGGCACAGCAAGTGTCCAGGGTGGGAGACCCCAAAAGGCAAAGGATCTGGCCTTGTTGCCAGTGCATCATTCAGCTGCTTCTGCTGAAAATTAGTATTTATCTCTCTCCAATTCTGATGAATATTGATGAACTTCACAGCATCAAAAGAAGCAAAGGCAGGCCAGCTGTTTGAAGGGACAAACACTTCAGTTCTGGATTGGAAGGAAAAGAAACAGAGACAGCTGAGTGGTTGTGATGAGCCAGGCCTTCTCCCTCGCTTGTCAAAATGTGATTTACAGACACACTTCCATTCACCCTGTGGCTGCCAGTTCCCACATCCTGTGTCCACAAATCTCTCCTGTTAATTGGATAGGCAATATGTGGGCTGACTCCTCTATAAAAAGCTTCTTTAAACTGGGATGCTTCCCAGCTCATTTTAATAAATCATGACTATAATTACATTCTTTTGCTGCATATTTCTGCAATAAAATCTGTATCATTCACTTACTGGCCTTCTTTACTGTCCAGCTATCATTTTGTCTTGCTTCTGAAGCCGCTTTTCTTGCCTGGTCATTCAAAGAGTGCCATTTGCTTTGAAGCCCAAATCTAATTCTGCTGCTTTTTCCTTATCTTCAGAGCCTCTCCTCATTCTGTCCATCCCAACAATCCCACTTGTGCCTCCAGACACTTTTTGCCATCAGTGACCACTGCAGCCCACTCCCGATAGTTCTGCTCGCTCAGGCTGTCCCACAGCCTCAGGAACCATTCCACCAGCATGCCAAGGGCAGCTGGAGCTGCCTCTTCCCAGTGACCAGCTGGCAAAAGCTCTTCCATACACAACAAACCCCTTTGTGATGGAATTTGCTTCTCTTCTTTAGGGGAAGTGGCTGCTCTCCCTTAGGGACTTTAACACATGGTGAGCTCAGCGCTACTGCAAAGCCAACAGAGAAATCCCCATCCCCATCCAAGTGAAAGAGCTTTGCCAGGCTCTGCAAGGAAGGAGGGTAAACAGAGCTGCTGAAACATCTGTGCTGGTTGCTATGAGAAGGAAGCAAAGAGGTTCAGTTTGCTGAAGTTCCTTGTAGCTGTAATTCCCCTTTCACATGGCCAGAACATGGAGAGGATGCCCTGAGCCAGATTATCACGCTCCTTATGGCTTTGGGGTGCAGGCTGGAAGAGGAGCCAGGAGTCCCATCCCTCAGCTTTAAATCTCACTCAATCATCACAATGCTTCTCTTGGTTTTCTTTTTCTAAAGGTCCTGTCAGTTCTAATGTCTGGAGGTGACAGGACTCGTCTTTTACATGTTTTGGAAAAAGATGCAAAAAGAATTACAAAGAACAAAAAAAACCCAGACAAGCTGGATGGGATGTGGGTCAGATGAAGCAGTGTAAACATTCAGTCTTTGCTTTGAAACAACCAGAGCTTGAGACATGAACGTGTGAGGGAACATCTTGTCCTATGATTCTTAAAAGAACTTATCAATTTTTTCTTTTTATGACAGAATTTTTAAAAGTGAAAACTTCGTCACTTGCCACCTCAAAAGCACAATGTAAAAAGTTTGAATGTGTAAAGTTAAAATGTGGGGTTGATTTTGTACTAACACTCAGTTTCAGATTAAAACCAGATTGAGATATGTCTCTTTTGTGCATAACTCCAAGCTCAGCTTCCAACATGTAAGTGGGAAAATTAACATTAAAATGAATCCTTAAACTGCAATTACTTGGAAGATGCAGAGCATGAAGCATTCAAATGGCTCTCATTCACTGACCCAGTTGAAATATACAGATCAGTGCTGCAAACATTTTAGACACTTGAGGATGTGGGGGCTCTATCCTGCTCCCAGCTTTACTCTACCCTCAGTGCTCCAATGCAGCCCAAAGAAACAATGTCCAAAACATTTTTGCTTTGAATGCATCTCCATTAGGTTGAGATCTTCCTCAGGCTTTATTAGGGAACACCAAAATACTTGACAGAGCAGGTGAGCTTTAGCAATGTGTCACAGAGTATCATGTAATCATTGGTAATATGGGGCAGGAACTATTTATACTGGCACTGAAAATCCAACTGCTGTGCCACATTATTGTAAAATAAAAATGTATTATATCAGATTACAGAGAAATAAAATCTCAGTATTTGCTATTACATAAGAATGGCTTTACTGAAGGAGGCACTGGTCAAAGTATCATCTAGATTCTGAGAGAAAATAAATTTCTTTTTTTTTCCCATTTATTAGAAGAGGCATATTGCTCAACTTCCTCCCAAAAAATTCTCACACCATTACCAAGGAAGCAGAAGTGACCAAGCTGAAATCTTTTTCCCTCTCTCTTTCATCTCCTTGTCACTAGCCTTGCTGTTTTTAAGGGGAAATGCAGATGAGGGAAGCTTGCAGCCACTGAAACCCCCCTGGCAACACAAGGCAATACCAGCAAGAAGGGACTCCAGGAACTCCAGCCCCAGACTTCTCAGTGGGAGCCAAAGGAATAACCTCATCAGCTGACAGCAACAGCAAAGGCTTGTTTTCCCTCTGGCTTATCTGCCAGTGGAAAAGGAACAGGATGTGTTTGGAAACATTCCATTCTCAGTGCAGTAACACGCCGTGCCTGCATTCCCCTTCTCTCCAAGGCTGGCTTTGGGCTTAATTCCTTTTTTTTCCTTCCATACCCACTGGGCAGGGTCTGAAGGAAGCCTAATGCAGCAGTGAGGAGTGTGACCTTTGCTGTGGCTCGGCAAGGATGGGCTGCAGATGAGATGAGCAGCGCGTGGTTCTCCAGGCAGCTCTCCCTGACATCACCGGGGACAGTGCCAGCACCTCCGACAGCTCCTGGTCACACTCATGGCACAGAGCCTGCCCTCTGCTCCCTCTGCTCAGCTCAGCAGGCTCTCGTGGTGCTCTTTTTAATTGCCTTCACAAATGACAGATTGTCTGATCCCGAGGAGAGGTGTGCTGATGCTTAAGTGGGAAAGAATCCATTGGCTTCTCCTTCCCTGGTAGTTCCAAGGCATTCCCACCTCTCCTCCAGCCATCCACACCAACCCTCACCTCAGGGCTTTGCCTTTTGCTTGTACCAGGGCCAGAGAAGTGAATAAGCTGATGTTTGGGGTGGGTGAGGTGATGAGAGGGTTCTTCAGGGGGGCAGGAGCACATGGTGGGACACAGGGGCTCACTGAGAAGTTCCACAGCCCCACTCCTTTCCAGCTGCTTCTGATCCTCTCAGGAGACAGGTACCACAGCCCTGTCTACTATTCCAGGGATTGGGAGACAAGTAAAGGAGTGGGAACCACTAGCGAGGGAAATGGAACTGTACAAGGGTATTTTTTCCCCCAAATAAATTTTGGGAATCAAATGGTAATTATGATTACAAGGCAAAATTCACACACCTCCTATGAAACGTGTATTTAAGAAGCAGCCATTCAATATAAAGCAAGAGATCACTCATTTCTGTAAAGAATTAACTTTTTAATCTATAAGAAAGCCCTATTGACATCAATTAAATTAAAATATTAAGAGTGATTGAGCCAACCTCTCTGAACACAGCACTTGCATTCAGTGAGGGCAGGGTGAGACACAATGCACAGCACCAAGATGTACCCAGGCTCACAGGTTTAGGTCTGTATTCATGTTGCAAATGTTGTAGGGCACACATATTTCCTTTGTAAGAGACCATGAACAGCTGTAACTTGAATATCTAAACAGTCTGATAGAGAAATCTCATCAACTAGGAGATTTAATACAGGGGCAGTAAAAAAAAAGGGAGAATAATGGGGAGGACAGTTCATCCATCCATTCCATTAAAAGCAGGACTATCTTCAACATTTTCTCAGGGTCTTGCAGAGTCAAGTTTTGGTAATATTCAGGCCCTCAAGCCTCTCTGGGCACCTCTGCATCTCTCTCCAGGTGAAAAACTTTTCCCTCAGGCACCATAGAAATTTCCCCTGGTTCGAGTTTTGCCTGGTGCCTTTTATCATTTCTCTCCAGGCATTTCTTGGCAGCTCTGTTGTCTCTGCAACCCCCATGATGCAGGTAACCATAAGGTAATCAAGGTAACCATAAGGTCCCACCTCAATCTTCTCTTCCTAAAGCTGAAGAAATCCATCTCCCTGAGCCTTCCTTGATCACTGGAATTCCTGCCTACTGGCCACATTAGTGGCCACTCACTCACTAACATGGCTCCAGTTCATCAAGGCTTTTATCAATACTTTTTAGGAGCCAGAACCAGATGCATTACACCAGGTGTGGCCTCACAAGTTCTTAGAGAGCAATCCCTGCCCTGCCCTGCCAGCTGTGCTGCCATTATATTGCACCTCCTGTCTGGTGTGCTTGGCTCTCCCTGTTGAAATGGCACATCTTTGACTCATGTTCAGCTTCATGTCCATCAAGGCCTCCAAGTCCTTTTAGTTTAAGCTGGTTGCCAGCCAACCAGTCCCCAGCTTGTACTGCTGCATGAAGTTATTATTTCACAGCTGCAGGACTTTGCCTTTTTAAATTTCATGCCTCTGTCATGCAATTTCTCCAGTTTGTTCATGTCCCCCTGAATGCCAGCATATAGTATTCCCAATATACAAAATAACTGGAAGCAACATCCTGGAAGAGATGATAGTCAGCTTAATGGTACTGTATAAACTCAGAAAGAGCAGGACTGAGAGCTCTGTTGTATTCATCCTTCTGCTGGAAAACAGCCTGTGCTGCTGTCCTTCACAGGGTAGTTGATGCCCTTACTTTTCAAGATGAAACCAAAGGATGATGCAGTTTACAGAGGAAGCTTAGAGAATTCCTCTGAGAAGCTTTAGAAGGACTAGTGGAATTAAGGTGCCTTTTCATCTCTATCTTCTGTTCCAGAACTTAAAATTATTAGCATAGGCCAAAGCATGAAGCACATCATGCAGTCTGGGAAAAATATGCACTTTCCTGTGACCTTAGCTAAGTCACATAGGTCAGGCAGCAAAAACAGGCTGCTTAAAATAACATCTAAGCAGAACTTCCCTGCATTTCTCCACAGAAAAACCAAACAGCTCTATTTCCTCTTCAGAGCTGCTTATTCATTCAAATAAAAAGACAACAGCTGAGTAACAGCAAGCAAGAACTAAGGAGAAGATGATGCTGCATTCTTAGCCATGCAAAACTTAAATACCTATTGCTTAGGGCAAAGGAGAAAGTGGCTTCTCTCCATGAGCTGTCCTGACAGTTCTATCTGCTCCTTCCCCTTGCACACACAGCAGTGGTTTTGACTCAGCCCATTTGGAGTGTCTGTCACATCATGTTGAAACACCATGCAGGAAATCAATACAAATCAATAATTAAATCCATTAGAAAGAGTTGAGCGCATGCTTAGAAAAATCCAAAGAAAATCAGAAGAAACTTACCAGCTCAAAGAGGAACTGTGCAGCTTCCAGTGCTGGGACCTGGAAGGCAGGAGGAGCAGCTGTGAGGACTCACCCATCTGAAGGCTGACAGCTTCACTGAGCAGCCAGAAATCACCTTGGGGGCAGCAGCTGCTGATCGCCCTCCTCTCTCCCCCTGCCCGGCCTCCCTGCTCTCACAGCTGCTGAGCTGAATAGATCAGGAAAATCCCACCACTTTCAAAGCAAGATCACATTTTTTCCTGAGCTCAAACTAGAGCAGGCTCTTTGGATCCAGGGTTTTGCAGCTATGAGAGAACTGGCAGCACTGCATCAGCTCCACTGGGTACCTTGGCTCCACAAATGGCAGGGACAACCAACTGTGGTGCTCAGGAATGTGGGATACCCTGCAAACTATGGGTCAGAAACCCTCTGCACCCACCCAAGGTAGATCTCATCCCTGCAAGAAACAGGCTCCTGACATCTGCCTCCCACCAATTTCAGGATTCAGCAGGTTCCTGGCTCCCCATGGCATCTCCCTGCTGTGAGGAGAAGCTGCTTTTGGCTGCCTGCTCCTGAGAGTGTTCCCTGCTGAGTCTGCAGCCCTCTCCAAGGCTCCTCATGCCAGAAGCACTGTACAATGCAGGGTAGGATGCAATGAATGATTTTCCTAATAAACAAGCAGTTTCAATTTCCTTGAAACCCCAGGATGTCTGCAAGCAGTTTTCTCCAAGGAAAAAACCATGACCATATGACGTTTCATACTTTGATGAAGTTTCATCTTCATCAAAACAAAACTTTTCCTCTAGAGGACCTCCACTTGCAACAGCCCTTGCCAGCCTAAAGAAAAGAGATGCCACCACAGACCACTCCAGTGACCAAGTTTTTGGCAGTCAGGTGGGATATCAGAAATCCCTAAATTAGGGCTGGGCTGACTGACTCCAATGCCTTTGCAGTACTCTGTCAGGTAAATGGAGAGGCTTTGGAATCTTTCTGTTTTGTGCGACAGGAGAATGGCTGCTGTCACAAAGCCCTATGAGATCCTGTCCTCAGATTTAATAAGCAGGACTGGAAGGTTTCTGCTGACTTTTGAGAGTCTTTAATATTCAATTGCAGGGAGTTATTCCTACAGTAGAAAACAGGCCTTTTGTTGGAGTCAGGATCAAGTAGTTTTGCTCCACTATTCACCCTGCAGTGCTTCATCAGAATAATCCTTTAGCACATGGCAATTTCCTTGGGGTTCCTGCGTCCTTGGCTCTTCCTTGTTTGCATATAATCAGAGCATCTACCTTGCTTTCCAAAGAGCATTTCTTTCTCTCCAGAGGGCAGGCTAACCTTCTCATTTCTCCATTTTCACTCAGTGAGCCATCAAACCCAGGGAACAGAGTCTGTGTAGCAGAAACTCACTGAAGTGCTGGCAGCTAGACCTGCCTGAAGGATTTCTTTTGTCCCAGTTTAGCTGCTGGGACCACTTTACTCTTTGGATGAAAAGTACACCCTGCAAGTGCTGTTGGCTTGTTGTTCCTGGGACAGAAAAACAATCAGCCTGACCACAGAGAAATGACTTACATTGGCTTGTCAGGCATTTCCTCTCCTCAACTCCACATCTCCTTTTGTATTTAAAAAAAAAAAAAAAAAAAGGGAATGCCTAAATGGGAAATGCAGCCCTTGTTCATCTTTCATGCACAGTGAACCTGAGCTCACTCACCTGCCAGATCCATAAGGACACCCGTGTGTTGTTCCCTCCAGAGTGGAACTTTGCTTGGTCTCTGCCTGACAGCCACCCAGAAGGATCCAGAGCAAGTGGCAGAGGCTCAATAAAGTAGATGTGCCTTACTCTGAAATAGATACAGCGAGATGAGCTGGCGAGGAAGAAGGAGCCAATTTGTCTCTGGCCCCTGTAAAATCCCAGACTGTGTTCTCAGTAATGTGATCAGATTTGGGGCTAGATGATCAGATTTGGCAGTTCTAATAGAGTCCATCTGCCAGCACTGTAATTGTAAACACAACCAACATCTGAATATAATAATAATAATGATAAAAAGTAATGTTACCATGGCCCACGCCCACTGGGACCTCTCATTTTTGCTTTGGCTTTAGGGTAAAGGATGATGAGGATGTTTAGACCAACAGCTTCATTTCAGCCAGTGTTTCTGATAAGTCTGTCACCACATTTCTCTCTGGAAAATATTAAGCATAACATAGGGCTCATTCCTAGATGATATACAAGCAGATTGTTTTCTCATTTCACCACAAATCTTATTTATATATACATTGCAAATAGACTGATACCACACAGAGAGCACATCCATAGAGCCTGATTTTCCAATGTTATACTAGGTTTATGATCTTGTAATTCCATAGACTTAGATGAGTCTTACCAGAATAAATCTGGTTCCTAAAAAGAAAGGATATATTATGGACTTGCACACATTACTTATGCATCCAACCAGTAATGTTAGTGCAGGCAGACACCTGGCACAGATGAAATAGTTAAATCTGCCTCCTACTCCCTTTCACAAGACCCTGATTTCAGTTGCTTGCAACTGTCAAACATTCCATGTTCAGGCAGAAATTTTCCCTGTAATATGCTTGCCTCAGGCTAAATATTTTTCAGAGAGTTCCAGCAAAATCAGCCCAGCCATTTGGAGGATGAATTTAGGGAAAACCACAGCGTTTCACTAATATTAAGAAAGGCTCTGCCTGCTTTATTTAGAAGTTCTGCAGCTTGGAAGCAAGGCTTTCAAACACTGAAAGGAAGCACTGAGCTGTATCCCAGGAGGGGATGTGCTGCTGCCTTGGACAACCAGCAGACTTTGGAGAAGGACAGGAGAGGGGAGTGAGAAGACTGCCCTAAGTTAAGGTTGTGTGGTTTTTGTTTGCTTGTGGTTTTTTTGTTTGGTTTGGGATTTGTTGTTCTGGTCTTTTTTTTTAATAAATGCCCTGGTTAGCACTGCCAAAAAATCCCTTCTATTGTCTTTGCTGAGGCAGAGCTACATTAATTTCAGCTGCTCATCTCTAAGGAAATACAGAAAGTCCTGCAAAATGAGGTACTTGGTACATGAGCAATCTTCAGACAACAAAGAAATAGCATTTAGGCTGGATCAGGCCTCTGGAGTTAAAAGGTCTAACAGCCCACCACCAATTTAAAGCAGGACCAAGCAAGGATTTTTTGTAATTCTCTGCTTCTGGGGGTCACTGTGGCATAAGAGAAACCAGCAGCATGCACAGGTGGCAGCTCTCTCTTGGTGACAACACCTAGATGGTGCAGGTAGAGGGAGGTGACCACCTTCACAAGGAAGAGAGTGATGGACAGGAGCTGAGACAGGAGGGATGTCTGTGGATCCACTCTTTCACAGCAACTGGAATCAAAGCTCATGTTCTCCAGGAGAGCTCTGGAGAACTGATCTGAAGAAATCCCTAGCAAAGAAGGTGACCCACCTTCTTCCATCAGCTGGCCACAAAGACCAGCAGTTCCCAAACCTTGCAGCCCAGTGGTCCACAGCAAACCCACAGCACACCCTCTCTTCTGCAAACAGGATATTCCATCTTTAACTTACATTTAATTTGATGTTTAACACATCTCTTGCAGATGAGCTGCTGACCACTCACTACAGCCACTGACAGACGTGGGCTGCAGACCACCCTACCAGAGAAAACAACTTTTCAGTGCTCTGGCTGCACACTCTTAACTCAAGTGGAGGTCTCTGCTAGATAATCTAAATAGCTCAGCCATTTTGCTGGCCTCTGTCAGGGTGCATATGGTTCCATATGCTAGGAAAGCTGTTTTTTTTTTTCAATTTGCTCCTAAAACAAAGTGTATGAATTTATACACAAACCAACGTTAAAAAAATATTAAGGTTGCAGAATCAAGCAGTTAAAAGCCAGGAACTGGCTGACAATGTCTTGGTCACACGAAAGAAAGATATAAATAAATGTGATTTGATAGCCAAAAAATGCTCTCTGGAAGACAGTAGATAAATAGAAATACAAGAATGAGGCCTCTTTGTTTGAGGGCAGCTTCTTAAATCATGGTCATCTTTCCAGACCATTTCATTCTTTCCTCCCCTAAACTTCTGCCAAACTGCAGCTAGGTTTAACATGAAGATTTCTGAAAAGGTTAATCTTAGCACTTAAGAAGTAAGCAGAGTTTGAGCTTCATAGGTGTTTTTCTTTGATCATTTTGAAGAGTTATAATGGTGTAAATTGAGTACCTTAAATTTACCACACTGGAAAGATGCAGCACTACATCACTCTCCCTGCAATTTTTCTTCCTCTACAAAGATGACATAAATCCCTGTGGTGGGTCTGCTACAGTGCTGGACTCATCAAGCTAAAATCTGATTTCAGCAGAAGAAGGAAGAAAGATTTCTGAAGGAATGTGTTTAGGGTTCTGCAAACAACCCCATGTCCCACTCCTGCCCCCTCTCCTCTGTCATCAGACACACCCCAGAAAAGTAAGAGATACCTCTAGAGGCACTGCTGAGAACCCATCAGAGCCCCAGCCTGCAGGAGACACCAGTCAAAAGGCTTTGAATACTGGGCAATACATGGGAGGTTAAAAAATAATAAAACCCCCCAAAAACCACAGCCCCAAGCCCACCCACCCCTGCCAAAATTTTAAAATGTGGTAAAACCCACAAAGAAGTCACATGAAATCAAAACAAATTCAAACATTTTCCCCTGCAGCATCCTGTCTCCAGCAGGCTCCACAGAGGCTTATCTGCCGGTCAGAATGAGCCAGTGAAGCAAACAACTCGAAATCTGGGGGCACTGCTCACACAGACCCTCCTGGGGGTCTGAGCAGCATTTCCAAATCCCAGCCTGGTTGGGAAGTTGCAGAGGAAAGGAGTACAGGAGCAGCACAGGCTGCCTAAATGTAAAAGGAAAGCCCATTTACAATGGGAACAAGTCTCAGTCCTACCTGTCAAGCCCTGTCTTTCACCAGAAAAGGCTGTGGTTTTTTTCCTCAGGAGCTCTTCACTAGACCCCCAAAACTGCAGACATCAGTGCAAGCAAGATGATAGCTCTGGAGAAGGGCCAGCAGAGTTCAAAGCCCCTAGCTGGAAACCTAAGCAACACTGACAAGCATTGACGGAAAATTTATGAGGTCCTGATTGCTAAAAGCATATGTTTGGGATCTAAAAAAGTAACAATTATGCCACCCACGCTGCTTATTCTTTTCTTGTCTGAGGAGTTTTGGGCTAACATGTTGAAATGTAAAACAACCTCAGCATATTTTAGATAGGATTTATGGCATTCCCAGACTGACATTTAGAATATGTCTTGCAGTTGAGCATACTATTCAACAAGCCACCTGCCTCTATAAATGTCACTATTTGGGCTCAAAATTGGTTTTCATATAACTCAAAGCAACTCCAGTTATTTCAGCTCCTGCCTGTTTATAGGGATGTTTCGTGGCATACAGCACTGAAAAAGACAATTTGTAGAAAATAAAGGTTAAACTCTTGTGTGATTTATCTTGTTTGAAAGCAGTTGAAAGGGGCATGTGAAACCTGCATCCCAGTAAAGATGCAGGACTGACCCCCAAATTAATTTCTGCTGGCTTGTGCAACCAGCAGCCCTGTGAGGAACCCAGGGAAAAACCCACTCACAGAGAAGAGCAGTGGAACCCTGGGCAGCAGCAATGGCTCCAGCACTGCTTTACAAAGCATCTTTGATTCTGGATACAGTCTCAGGCAGCTTTATTGGAGTCCTGGAATAATTTCAGACTGAAAGGGAGGTCTGCAGGTCATCTAGGCCAATGTTCTGCTCCAAGCAGGGCCAACTACATTAGGAAGGTCTTGCCCTTGGGCATTAGGATGAACACACTGCCACAGCTAATCTGTTGCCTCTGAAGATCACAGAGACATTACCTAGACATGTCCTCTAGAAACAGAACATTTTCTACACAGCCTTGGGGTGTGGATTCTGCTGGGCAGCAGAAGCCATTGGCAAATTCACTGCATAACTGTATCACAGGGAAGCACAGAGAGAGCTCTCCATCCACTCTCATTCTTTTGATAATGCACAATTGGCAAATTCCTGCTTTGCAGGGAAGAAACAGTACATAAGATGTTTCCTTGCAGTCTAGGCACACCAGAGACCAGTGAAATTAGGTGGTGAATAGCTCTGGAAAAGGAGAGATATTTTGAGACCATTTTCTCTCTCTAAAATCCCCATATGAATAATCAGGTCAGAAAACCAGTATTTCATACCAGAGACATAACAGATATTGCTCTGCTTTAACAAAGCTCTCTTCCACTTGACAGAATATGCTTGCCAGACAATCATATCTCACTTCATTTAAACATTGTGGTGTCTGAAGGTATCAGGTATCTCCCTGCAACCACCATCAACAAGGCTTTGAATACTGCAAAGAAGAGGGAAAGTAAGCCTGTGCCTATCATCTCATGCAATCAAATCTAATAAAAAATTTAGCCATTTGGGACTGAAAAATTGACAAATTGGTGACATACAAAATGAAAATCATCTTGATAGCTAGCTAAGATCTGCCTGACCTGATCTTCCTAACATGATCACTGTTAAAAAAACCAAAAAAATCACGTGTGCATCATTCTTGAAGATCACAGGATGAAAAATGATACATTAAGCATCCTCAGGCACAACTTTTAATGGAAAACATGTTTTGCATTTTGTCACAGGTTTATAAATGGTTGTACTCCACTCTTGGAGCTTTTCCTCTACGGTTGACTCTCCCTATGCAGAACAGAGTCCTGCAGGCAAAGACTGGGTGATGGCCCATCAATTGCTGAAATGAGTTCTTGCTTGACACAGGCAAGATGAGTAGCCTCCTTTGTACAGCCATTGCTTGAACATGTGGGGAAAATGAAGCAGAGATTTCTAGAATCACATGAAATCTAATATATAACACAAAAACATCCCATGCTAACAATACTCCTGAGGACAACCCCTTATGTTGAAAGTAAGATTGTTGTAGATGAAACATCACCTCCTTCCTGCAAGTGCAAGGAACAGCACACACAGAAATAAAGCTATTATATATCAAAGGCTGCAAATCAACATTGTGACTCCTACAGCCAAAGCTTTGCCATTCTGAACAAAGGCATTCTATCATTCCCTGAATTAAATTGAAACAGGACCCAATGCAAGATAAATGTAGGAACAGAAGGGAAAAGTCTCCTATACTACTCACAATGGCTTTTCAGAAAGGTGCCAAAAGGGATGACTGACAGAAGTTACAGCACCAGAAATCATATGTTTAGAGATTTAGGGTCTTCTCCTTTCACACACTCCTTCCTTCCTGGGATGCTCAGTGGGCCTAGGAAATCAAGGTGATGCTAGGTGTTGAGATTGTGAGCCTGACTGCCATACATACTCTGTCAGAAGAAATCCAAGAAGACATTAAAGTGAAAAAGAAATCTATCTTATTCTTAAAAGGTCTTAAAAGGTCTTATCTTATGTTATTCTTATCTGTATTCTTAAATCTGTAAATGCTACTCACCTATAGAAGGGTACAGCTGAGCCCAACATGGAGCACCATGACAGAAGTATGCAATAAAACCTATAGAACTGTCTTTTGCTGCCAGCTTTCCCAGGAACTGCTGGACTCAAAGCAGCACTTCAACACCATCAGAGAGACTGCAACCATTTAAACAATCACACCTCACCAAGAGCTTTTAGTACTACAAAACTTTGAACTCTGAACAAATCCAACATGTTAGTTAAGTAATGAGCTTGTCTCTTCCTTTCAATGTCACTCCTCACAGTCTCTCTCCTGCTTTCTGGCTCCTGTAGCAAGTCAGGCACATGGTGAAAAAAATATTTCAAGCCAGTGGGTGGCACTCAGTACTATATGTTGGATGTGTTGCTGATAGTTTGAATATATCAGATATTTTTAGGTACTGTGAGCAGTTCTAGTCAATCAAGTGTTATAATCAAGAGCATACAGAAGCTCAGCTACATCAGCTCAGTCAGGATTTTAAGGATTCAGGTTTTGCAACTCTGTCAGTTGATGTGCTGGGATGGTACGAGAGGAGGTGCTCCTTGCTTTGGTGTAGCCATTTTCAGCAGAATTTCACAGGCATGTTCAGAAGAATCATCTTCCTGAGAACTCCCCACTGTGCTCAGCTTAGCAGACAGTTATTTCCATAATAGCAGCTTTCTGTGAGGAAATAGGAAACGTGGCTCTAGCTGGAGATATTCAGAGTTACCTGCCACAGTGAAAATCTCTGGGGTCCAGCGGGCCACACCATCTGTGAAATGACACAGAGATGTTATAAGCAGGAAGATTATAGAGCAGCCCATCTCTTTGAGGCAAGGCAAGAAGACAACCAAGGCAGCCCCGGCCGGCGCGCCCAGCACCACGGACAGCAGCACGGCCGCTCCGCGCTGCCCACGCGTGCCCGCGCTCACCTTCCCTCTGTCCCTCTGTCCCTCGAAGAGGTGGCACGATGGCTGACACTCCTCACAGCCCAGGACAGGCTTTTCACTCTGCCCCCCACGTGTAGCAGGCTTTGTGGTGGAGATCTCATTTCAGTACCAGAGGGAAAGCGTTTCCCCCGCAAGTGACACCAAGGATTTAGGAGTTACAGATGTGTTCTAAGCCAGAGAAAGAATGGGCTCTGTAGCTGCATTAACCAAGAAACTTCTCCCTAAACTTGCCTGTACCTGTGCATCCCCTCTTCCTCAATGCCACATTGTACCTAGACCCTCCCACAGCCCCATCTCTCCTACCTAGCTTTTCAGTACATCCGAAAAGAAGCAAAACATTGTACAAATAAACATTATACCAATTACATAAGTACATTCGGTATGAACCTGCACCTCTCATGGAGGGATCATTGCAAAGAAGTGAAGTCTGACAGCAAAACTGGAGACTGAGAAGACACAGTTGTGCTGCCTGTGCATCTCCACACTACGTTTTGAGCAGTTTCAGGGTCAGGAATGTGTCTATGCTTTCCCTGACAGTAGCACAAAGTAAATGCCTGCAGGTGCCTTTGATAACCCTCAAAAGCCAGTATTTCCCTGCCTAGCCTTTTCTCCTTCACCAATATGCTCTGTCTTCTTGGAAAAGAACATGGGGGTCACAACCCATCTCCCTGAAACCTCCAGAGGTCCCTCCGTTCATCTGGTTCTCCCACACTTGGATCTTTTGTCCGGGAGATACTTCTTTTCTCCTGTGAACAATAAGCCACCTGCTCCCCTCAGCAAGCAGAATGTACCAGACACCTGCTGACACTTTGCAGTCCAAGCAGCCACTGGTTTCTCATGTGGGTTCTCCCTTTACACCTGCCCTTCCCCCGCAGCTCTAGAGTCAGTGGTGCCACAGAACCCTACAGTTCATGCTTCAGCTTTTGGCCTGCTCTGAGGAAGTGACATACCCTTGTGATTGAAGCCAGCACTCCTTGAAGCAAGCTGTGGTTTCCAGAGTTAGAAACTGCATGGTAGTGGGACTCCTGCCTAATGCTTATTGCTTTTCCTGCTCATTTCCTTTCAAATGCAAAGGCTAATTATCCTCTGCTGGAAGCAGAGCCACTTCATTCAAAATTATTGCCATTATCACATTTTGAACTAGTCAAGCACCTGCCCTCCTAATGATCTCTGCCCACACAGGCCAAACAAGCTATCCTGCTACCCTCAAACTCCCCCTGCCCATCCTACAGGAAGAGCAGAAAGACTGGCTGGATGGAATTCTGAGTCATTTTCTCTGATCTCCAATCTGGCTGTGCCTTGGGCAGCAGGTTGACTGGGAACCTCCTAAGCGCCCTTCTAACCTGAACTAAGTTCTGGTTCTAAGTCTTCAAGGAAGGATAGTAATAGAAATTGATAGAAAATTCAGCTCTGTAACATACTCCTTCAAGGGCTCTGTTTCCCCTAACTCTAAAAGACAGATCTGGACACCACCTGCCCAGGGGCTCAACACCTTCACTAACTCAGAATCAGAACCTTACATACCTTTAGGTGCTTCTGTCCCACAGAGTTCCAAGCTCTTCATGCCAATGGCCTTTCTTCAAGGTCCTACAACTTTGGTGTTCATAGATTATCTTTCAGAGCGCTGATGAAGTGCTGGCTTGAATGCCCTCCAAGTTTCCTGAGTGCTGTAGTATCATTTACTTGGGTTAGAAAATCCACCGTAAAAAGCAAAATTAAAAAGCACCGAAAAGTTGTGATAAATGGTGCAATTAAGGCAACATAACACACTTTAAATCAAGAAGAGCTACAGCTCAGCTACTGGGTATGGAAAGGTTCTAATTTACCATGGGAAGACAAAGCATATGCATCAAATTAGCAATGTTTCAGAATCTCTCTTATGCACAAACATCGGCAAAACTGACTATCCACTTGCATACAACCAGCAAACAAGACGTGGAGACTTTTTTCTCTAATTACTATAGGTTATAAACTTTCTGAGTGTTTCTCTTTCCCCTCAAAATAAACCCATGGGGGTGCACTCACATTAGCAGAATTCCCCACCCAACATGGGTGGCACATTTCCCTGAGCTTGCTTTATGGGAAGGAAGCAGCTTTTGCCAGAGGATGACTTCAAGCATCTGATGCCTTAGGAGCACAACTCTGGCTATCCCTCACCCTCCTACAAAAACCTAACAAGATAAGCCTCCTAATCTAAATTAGCTGCCTAAAATTAGGTAGTGTGCTTATTTTTTTCCTTATCTACCTATTAGCGTGCCATATCCTAGTGCTCATCTGTGTATCTTCAAAGGTCCACAGTTGCTGATTTCTGCCCTCTATTTTTTCCTCAACCAAAAGGGGGATATTTTTAAAAAAGTAAGAAAATGTTATTGCACAAAGTTTTGTTGTGAAACAGAAACCTTTCAGAGAAGGATAAAATGCTTCCCCGCGCTTTAATATAGCTTCCAAAATTCTTTAGATTATGAACTGTTAGCGTACTGCTAGGCAATCTTCTGCAGCAGAATAAATCTTGGACTCAGGTGTCCCATGACACAAGTGACCTTGGATGAAAACCACAAAAATGGCAACAAAATAAACTAGCACACATCCTTTGACACTACGTAACTGGTGCTATATTTTCCTGCAGCAATACTCTCACAAAGTAAAATCCAGAGTTAAAAGTCAACTACAACTCCATACCCAAATAAAAAGTAGAAGCAAATTAAATCTTCCCCTGCTCAAAACTGGAACACAGCAAAAATATGGAGACATTTTAAATATAAAGACTAAGATAAATACTAAGTATTTACTGTTTATAAGCAAAGCAATACTCTCTTTTTCTTGTCATAGTTAATCTTGGATGTGTTTGCCTCATGTTTTCTGTATCTTCCCCAACCTACACTACAGTTATAGAATTTCATCACATAAGGATTTGGGCCTTGATTGAGTAATTTGGTCCTGAAACACTGAAAAAAGATTGCACAAAATCTATTTGAAAACATTCTACATGAAACTGTATCTAAAGAAAGAAAGAGAACAGTACGAGAATCTCGTGATTTATGCTTTATGGAAGTATCTACTGACAGAAAAATCTAGCACCACTCCACAGTTAGGCTTCCTAATTCAGCAGATTGCAGTCACAAACCCCCAAGAGGTGCAGTGTGAGAAGAGGACGGAGGAATCCAGAATCACAATTTAAGTGAGAAAATTTCTGTGTTTACAAAAAGCAAAAGCTGAAGATCTAAGACAACACCCACATGCCCTGGAAGACCACTGCATTGTCAAGTTACAGAACAGACAGCGAAGTGAGAGGGTAACAAAGCCTAATCAGAGCAGACAGAGACTAACACAAGCACTCCTTCTGTGACAGGCAGCCAGGAATGATTTGCAACCAAAACCAGCTGCTACTCCAGCCATACAGTGGCAGTGGTTTGTGTATTTTATTAGAAGAGTATCAATCACCAACGGAAAATCCCATTAAACAAAAAATCAAATGAGCCTTCACCAGACTTAGGAAGAAGGAACCACAATAACTGAGGCAGCCGGAGCCTGTGCAGAGTTCACTCTTATTGACAGAATAACCTTTGGCAGCCAGGAAAGTTCCTTTAGAGCCTCCAGCCTGGTGGCTCAGAGAGCCCAGCATTCCAAAGTTCTTACAGATCAGAGGAGCACAATGGGAAAGTATTTGCCACCTCTTTACCTGAGATCTACCTTCATGTAATCAGTAAACGTTTTAATTAACAATGCACTGGGATAAATATCTGGAACTGAACATCTGGAATAGTCGATCTTCTTTGCAGTGATTTCCACTGCTGTTCCAGTGAAATCAATGATTTGTGTATTTCTTGTGTATGGTTCTCTCTTGGCCAGGCTGGCTTTTTGTTTTCCTTCCATCACAATGCTGCTGACAGACCCCTGTCAGTTTTACTTAGAAACAGTAACAGAAATTGAGCTAATCACGCTGTTCACCCTAACTGAGTTGATTCTTGTTTGGCAGAATTACAATCCTTGTCACACTGAGGAACTAGACTCCGTGTCTCTGGTTAATCTCACCTCACGCTGACACATTTCTGAGTGGTCTGTACATAGCAAAGCACGGTGATAACCGGTTCAGTTCAGCGCAGTCAGTCGCACTGTGGTGTTCTCCGATTACTCTCGCTGCAGTTTTGTTTAACCCCCTGCATCCTCCAGGAAGATCCTTAGGGCAGGAGGAACATGAGGCACGGGGCATGCTCTCCCTGTGAGGACACAGCTCTTGCAGAGCACAGCCACAACTGCTGCTGAGTGCCCAGTGCCAGCCCCCTGGCTGTGCTCAAATCCCTACACAAAGGTTCAAGCATTTGGACCCATCACCACACTTTGCACAACAGCCTCTCGGGGCAGGCAAGGTATGTTGTGTAAAAAGGGCAGTATGGAGGATTTCTATTTAATAGAATCTGCTTAAGGCACCCTTAGTTGTTGTAGTTGCACATTCTGCTCTACAAGGTGCTGAGACAAAGAAGACCAATGCATTTAATAAAAAAGGAAAAAAAATCCATTATTCATATATTGATATGGCCTTTCCATACTCTGTATTTTGCTCAGAATCTCATTTATGTGACTGTGGAGAGTTTTCCTGATGTGCACACAAATGCCATGTAGCTTGAGCTCTGCCAGAAAAAAAAAAATCAGCAGGAAACAGCATGACATTGGGTAAAGTCCCAGTAATTTAATCAAATGGATAATTAAATTATTTAAATTGTTCATTTAACATACTCGGCAACAAGAGAAAGCAAACACTGATCCAATTTCACCCTTGCTGGGGACCAAATGAAACAAGTTACCATTTTAAGAGACTGGGACTTAGAATTCAGGTTAAGAAGGTGATTCTAGTCCAAAAAGATCAACACTGTCAGAGGGCAGGAGGCAGCATAGGAGCCAAATACTTGGGCAACAAATACTCTCTTTAGAGCCTGTTAGAAGCAGCAATCACAAACTACAACCTCACAACCAACCCAGGATGTTTGTTAGTAGCTGCAGAGAGGCTTCCCAACCTGCACCCTCACACATGGCACAGATGATACTGCCAGTCACCTGGAGGTCTGCTTCCAATCCATCAGGCTCACTTCAAAGCCTCAAGGGGAATTAGCAATTGCGATGTCATTCATCACCTTGCTGAGAACCATTTTTGCTCCGAGAGAGCTTGTCATACCAAGCAACCCACAAAAAATACAATTAAACAGTGTCACTGCTAGACAGATTAAAACTGCAGTTCAATAGTGGAACTCGCTGTTGCTGAGCAATTTAATAAATTAAGTACGTTCTGGCAGAGCTTCTGTGGAAGGTATCAGCAGTAATCCAAACACCAGGACCTAGCAAATTGCATGGGTAAAATCCTAGCTCTGCTAGAGCCAATAGCAAAACTCCCAGGCACTTATACAGAGCCAGAATTTTAATTTGTCATGCCAGCTGCAACACGTTGCTATTGGCTTTGGGCAAACTACACTAATTCAGCCTCCCTAGTTAAAAAACATGGACCACTAAGCACTGCTTTTAGAGAGACAGACTGTGGAGGATATACAGAAGTGGCCCATACAGTAAAGGGCAAACATTATCAATCAGTGCAATTTAGCAAACAGGCTACTTCAAGCAACTCACCCCCATAGACATACTCCACTGATACAAATACCAGGCTTGCAGTTCCAGCCTGGAAAATTCATTTCTTGTCCTGTGGAAGGCTGGTAACAGTGTCTTCTTTATGAACTCCATGCACAGAAGAGTAGCTGAAGCTCTGGTGCAGATGCCCATCTTCACCAGTTTGATATTTTGAGAATTGTGTTCCGGTGTTCTGTATCAAACATCAGCTGTGTTCTTTCACAGCCAATGTGTGTAAGTGAACAGCTGCCTTCACGAGTCAGAGATTAACAAACACACTGCTACACAAATGCACATATTAACTCTGGATAACACACGTTTGTTTAAAATTAATTCTCGGGTGTTCTGGCAAAGAAGTTTTATGGCTGTACGAAAAACAGCTATAAAATGAGATTTGGCTCCTAGGTAGGTGGCATGTTACATTTTTTTAAGAAATATTATTCTTCCCATATAAATGCACAAAAGATGTAACATTCGACCTAAGCAGTAAGATTTATTACTGTTTTTAAAGCAAATTCAGCACAGCTTAAGAGAACACTGCACAGAATTCCTTAAGCCAGGAAGAGGTTCTTCATGTCATCAATGCATGCTTTGCATTTGTCAATTCTTGCCCTTAAAGTCAACCCACAGTTTAGTATTTCAGGCTTTTTACAAAGGTGATGATCCTACAATTCAATAGATCCTGCTAATGTAGCACGTAGCAGGTTCGCCCCAGTCACAGCAGTCCTGGGCTCATCTCCTTGCTTTTAGTATCAAAAGAAATGTGCATGGCCTCTTTGGTTTCTTTTTGAGTCCCCAAAACATTTCATGTGATTTATGTTAGGCGTTATTCCAACAGCACATGCAATCAAAAGTGTCACACACAGTTTGGCAATGAAAAATATTACAGCTGTGATCAAAGAACGTGTCTTGCTTATATTGCCTTACATTAATTTCTTTACCTCATGCACTTTTGTATAAATATTTATGGTTTCATATTTTCTTCAGAAGCCATAGTTCTTCTGTTTTCTAAAAATAACCTGCTTATGCATAATCTTCTCTTTTCAAAGCACTGTTCTTCCTGTTTTTAAGTTCATTTCCAAGATCTCTGCATGAAAAGTGGTGAAAGATGGTTATGTGCAACTTCGCTAGCGAACATGTTGAAAATACCTAAAAATGAGGATCAATTCTTGGATAAACACCTTCAATGGTAAACAGTTCTGTGAGAAATGAATAGGCCTCTATGTTTTGCAGCAATTTTGCATTTTGTATAAGGGCATGAAACGTGAAAATTAAAACATACCTGAGAAAAATATTAAAATCTCATTTCAAGAAAATTTTTGTTGCTCAACAGCTTTAACTATCAAGCAATTTTACAGTTTTTGCATTTGACTTCATGTAATATAATCCATGGATTACATGGATAGTCCAGCAGGCAGCCCCTGACCACCACTCTCTCAGGTGAATCCTGCAGCTGACACATTGTATTCACATTGGAGAAATCCATGTACCTGAAAATTCAACTCCTACCCCACCATGAACAGAGCTGAACTCTTAAACTGTGAACCTCTATAAGGCCTACAAAGATAATTCTAGCATTAATATACCACTTCCACCTCATATTTCTGTTATGAACAACTTGTGATCAAAACTGTTTTCTGATCTCAAGTTCAAAGCACCACACCAAACTCAGGGCTGCCCAAGCACATTCTCTTCCCAAAGGCAGGCATGGGACAAAGTTCTTGGACACTTCTCTAGAGGATCTAGGCAACATTGGGAATGCTGCAGATCTCAGATCATATCAAAAGCATCTCCTCAATTTAGGTGTATCCTTTCCCAATTCATCACAACCACATATGCCTGCAGATTGTCTCTGGTGTTCCCCAAAACTCTTCTAGTCCAAAAGTAGTTCATCTGCCAGCTCCCTAGAAAAAGAGCACTTTCAGTAGCCCTTTAGGAGGTATGCTGATAATCTTTAAGAAAGATTGTAATCCCACTGAGTGTCTCATGTTGGTGATTGCATATCAGTCAGAACAAGCTGTTTCCAGACTTTTTAGAGGGATGCATCTGATTTCTGCCAGAGAAAAATCACATTAAGTCTTCACCTCTCATTAATGGCTGTCAGTCAGGGTACTGACATCCATACAGATGATTCACATTGTATTTGAAGAGTATCTGTGTGTATTTGCAGTCAGTATCAGAAACAGATCCACAGGCCAGGAAAGTTTCTGCCTGTCTAGTGCCCAAGCACTGCTTTCATTTTCTTTCATTTTCCACTGGCTTTCCCTGACTGGTTTTACAAAAGTAATAGCAGTAGAAGAGGTGTCCAAAGCAAGCAGCTTGGCCTGTTCACACATCCTCTTTACAGTATGGTTTTATGCTGAGACTTTCTGGTATCTGGAATAGTGTCTGGCTTCCTTAAACACAATGGGAACATGCATCTGCACTGTATCCCACCCACCTGGGTTAAAACCTGATATCCCAGAGAAAATAATGCTATTTTCACTCCTAAGATCAAGAAGTTCATAGCCATGCATGCTGTATGCTTTTCTGCAGTGAAGGAAAATCGATTCTCTGCTACCTGCAGAGACAGCCTCTTGGGCTTGAAGTATGTCCTCAATCAGAGACAGAGATCCTTGAGGAACTGACCACCAGACTGCCAAGTATTAACAGAAGATTGAATGGGGCATATCTCAGAATGAAGACTAGGTACTCCATTACATAGTGCATTTTTGCCTATCCTTTGAGCAAATTTCAGTACAAGGTATGGGGATTTCAAAGTGCCCATATTAAGGAGTAAATCACAGAGAGGCTTGTAAAACCACAGGCACAAGTGAGGGGTTTTTGAAGTTCTGTATCATCTGTGTATGTCAAATGAGAGACTGTTCTACAGAGAAATGCAGCTGCTAAATTGCATTGCTTCAAGAAAAAGATTTTATAAAAAATTGCTTAAGGTTTACCTTTTCAGGTCTTTTGAAAACTTCCTGAAATATCCAACAACATTGTGGCTGACAAAACAAGAAAAGGAGGGAAGAAAAAGACAGGAAAGTATTCTGGAAACAGGACAGTTAATCATTCATGTTGTCTACAATTCCTTCGGCTCAAGACAATCTCAAGACAGACTCTAGCTTCGTAGTAAGAAAAAAAAAATCCTCTACTGTCCTACCATCTCTCCTCTACAATATATGATGGAATCCAGAGTCACAAACTGCCAGGACTTCACAGGCAAAGGGCACATCCTAAAGCAGAGCATTTCATGGCCCCCTGACACCCCACAGGCAAAGAATCTCACAATATCATTTTGTGTGACACTCTTTAAGTATTTTGACTTAACACTCCCAAAGTACATTCATTTCAGTCAGATTGTGCACATATGGGTTTTGGGGGATTGTTGAGGCTTGGCGTTTTTCAACCTTTTCCTCAGCTTGATATTCTGCACTCTTCCTGGAGCTGGCCATTGTGATTAAAGATTCTGCTTTGTAATGAAAGCAAGCAATGTACTTCAATACTGAAAGAGAGACAGCAAAAAGAGGCAGCTAAAACATGTGGTGATTCTTGTTTTCCTTTCACAAGTGACAAAACAGCATATGCAGTTCAACACCCAGATCGGTTAATTTTATCTGGAAAAGCAGCTTATGTAAATTCACATTAGCTATGATTGTAACTCCCATAACACTAATTTTCTATGTAAAGCCACTGTGGTGCCCACATGGATCATCTTTATACTTTGGGAATATGGGCATGGGGCAACATAAGTCACCAGTTATCAGCCTTTGTTTTATTTTGCAATACATTCATGATTCTCTGTTTCCAATGGCAAATACATCATGCTGGGTTGGCAGTGCTGGTATCTGATATTCCACAATTACCTCGGCTTCAAAGTGAGACAGTAAATGCACATTTGTGTTACTCTCCCTTTAATGTAGTACAAAGCTGGACAAAGCTCAGAAAGAAACACCTAAAATCCATTACCTATTTATGATCATGTACAAATGGGTATTTATCATGTTAAAAGAGAACCATATGTTAAAGTGGAGGCCACTCCTTTATTGGAGGCCCAATAAATCTTTTTGGATGAAAATCCTTTTAAAAAAAAAAGGAATAAAATAATTAACATTTGCTTTTGCCAGTAGAAACGTGCTCATGAATCTTCTGGGAAGGGAAAGGCATTTAACCTTTTTACATGCCATTCCCTCAGACATCTCTGACCCCACTGCAAAATAGGCAACAAAGATTCCCAACTCCACAATGCTGATTAAACTCTTGTATGAAACATATGGATGAAATTTTCTTGGCAGTTGATTTGAAAAGTATACAAGAAGCAGAACTAGGGAGCAGCCATAGTTCAGCTCAGTGACACCAAGATGATGCTATGCAAAAGCAGATTTTACCTTGAACACATCAACTCCTAAATATTAGCCTGTGACTGTGCAAGCAACCTCATTAGCAGAAGAAAAATAAATCCATCTTCTACTCTGCATGCCAGTACAGAAAAGGCAAATGGGCTTTGAAAGAAACCCAACTTGACAATTTTGTTTCTTTTAATGAAGTAATAAAGGGCTTAAACAGTTTACCTGCCTAATACCTAACTTCAATTGACAGGTAAGAGAGAAGTCATCAGTACCCTCAACTTCCAAAAACCATTTCCTAAATTTGTGAATGATTTCAAAACTTCTGTGGTTTCTGATAAACTCCCCAACAAACTGATGTATTGCTTTCCTACTTACCATCTCAGCCAATACACCCTCAGGCCTAAATTAGCAAGTGACCTGTAATTTTCATTAACCTGACATTCAAAATAAAAGATATCCTGGCCCTCTGCTGCTTGACCTTGAAGAGCCTGTGCAATGCAGCTCAACAGACTGTTCCCTTTTGGAAATACGGACCCTGGAATTCTCATCATTTTCCGTATGTACAACAGGCCTAAAAACGAGACATTTTCACTGTTGCTATCAACTAAGTAGCATCAGTGAAAAACCTACACGAACCAGGCCAACTTTACTCTGTAGCTGCTGGGGAGAGGAAGGCAAAATAAAAGAGGAAGCAGCAGCACAGAAACAGCCTTAGAGTCTGACACAAAGGCGCAGAAAACAGAGAAGCATAGGGAACATTCTGCCCCACAGATGCCAGGCTAGGAAAAGTCCAGAAGGAACAGGCAGAGGTCCTCTGTCGTTTTCCAGAAGCCAAGGCACAGAGTGCTTCAGATTCATCAGACTCAACCAGAATCACAAAATGAAAACTTCAGCACTGCACAGGACCAGCAGTCTGTAATTTACTGTAGTTGTGGAAAATTTGATGGGGTAAGGGAAAGGCTTTGCCTTTTTATTTGGAACACTGCTGTAAAGAAATAGATTATTAGTATGTGCTTAAAATTGATTGGTGAGTATTTTTAAATATAAAGAAATTAACACATAGAGACAAAATCTGGTCTAAACATTTTATCTCAAATCCAAAGTTCACATTCTAAAGCACCCCTACTGCTTTTTGCTACACCACTGTGATCCCAGTAGATCTAAAGGAGGGGCACGTATTCAAATTAGTACTGCTATCACTTCCTCTCTAAATGAACTCCACAAACACCTTGTTCTATAGAACCCTTTAGGTTGGAAAAGACCTCTAAGATCATCAAGTACAACTGTTAACCCCGTGTTCACTGCAAAACCCTGTCCCTAAGTGCCACATCTACGTGTGTTTAAACACTTCCAGGGATGTTGATTCTTCTCACTTCCCTGGGCAACCTGTCCCAATGTGTGACCACCCTTCCCATGAGGAAATTTTTCCTAATATCTAGTCTAGACCTCCACTGGTGAAACCAGTCTTCAAAATTGAGGAAAAAAAAATCTGTCAGATAAAGAAATTTCAGCATGGAACAAGAATAACCAACTGCAATGCAGACCAGAAATGCAATCAGAGTGTAACAATAAGTTTGAAGCTGTTCTTCTTCTATCAAAATAAATAAAACATTGCAAATAATTTGTACCACATTATTCAGTACTACCACTGGAATGGTAATGAATGAAAAAAACCAGAAGGGATTATCCCACGTGTAATCCAATATTCATCAACAATAGCAGAAATAAGTTGTCACGTAGAACATCTACATGAGAGGGCCACACCACTTGTCCAGGCAGGAGCTAATATTGATGTAGATTTAGGGTAACCACCTGCCAGGCAAGCCCTTGTTACTCAAGTGAGTTGAACTCATGGCTAAGAGAAATAATTTAAGACTACTGCATCAAGGGAAAATCTGCCATTTTGTTAAGACCCTTTAACATAACCAGTGTATGCTTTGCAACTCCAACAGACACCTCCCTCTACACATTTGGTCTGCACCAAATAGGGAAGGTGTGCTAATATTCTGAATCCAGCAATTTGTATGCAACCAACAAACAATTAAACCAAGTAGTAAAAAGCAGGTGATCGGAAAATGTGGAACCAAGGCCTACAGTGTATCAAGAAATGTCCTTACATTTAAAAAATTATAATGCACTCCAAAATCCATTTGTTCAGGCAATCCATGTACAACAGAAGGCACTGTTATCCATATGAATCTATCAATTCTGCACAGCAAAAACCTGAGAAGTGCAACTCAATTAGATGCAGCCTGGCCCCTCCTGGTCATCCAGGTTCCTTGAGGACGAACATTTCCTTTCAGTCCATCAAATTATAAAAACACCACAAGAATTTGTACATTACAGTAGCTGGTTAGAAAGAGCATTCTGGTGGGGGAAGCACACCGCTATTTTCCAGAAAACCTTCAGCAGCATTAAATGACCCTCCCCTATCACTCAGAATTCTGTCACGATGATTTCAAGAAAATGTAATGATGAGACCGTTCCCGTTGACCTTTGTGGCCGATACTTCAGTTGCCACCGGGAGTATTCCCAGCAAAATTAAATGCTGTGATCAGTCCTTTGTTGTCAAATATGTAGCCACTTTGTTGTTCTATTGTCTTTGTCTCTAGAATTCAAAGAAAAAGAATATGAAAAATAGTCCACAGAGAACACCTTTGTCAGAGACAATACAGCTCAGCTACAAATGCAAAGTTATGGAAAAAGCTCTCAGTTGAGTCAAAATTTCATTCCATAAATGCACTGACAGGAATAAATTACAGTCAGGTTTTCTCTGAAGGCATAAAAGTGCACACTTCTACAACAGGGTTGAGAAATTAATCCTTTACAAAATCAGTCTATGCTATACTATTCTGCATTCTTTTTGATTAAATCTGAATTTATTTTCCATGATGCAAGCTTTCTATGCATCTAAAACCTCACACTAACTGCAAGGCAATATAAGTAGTTAAAAAGTTAGAAAACTGTTTGACACATAATAACTGATAGCAATCTTCATCAAAAGCCTGGCTGCAGATAGGTATTGCCTTAGTTTATGCTTCATTCCAAATGTCAGATTGTGTAAAACTAGTTCATACCCTGTTCAAACCACAGCATAAGTCAATGAGAAGGCAATTAATTAGAAACAACAGTAAACTTACTCTGAATAACACACACTTCCAGGCAAGGAATAACGTAATCATGATATCCTGCTCACGCTTCCTAGAAAACGTTAATTAGCACAGAGGTGGTTGTTACAGATTAGAAGCAGTTCCAACTTCTCTGCAACAGCTGAAAGGGGCCCAGGGAAGTGACTCACCTGCAGCAGTTCTCCGGTGCTCTGCTAATGTGTAAATCTCCTGCAGCTGTTTCTTCTGATCCTCGCTCAAAGGCGCAGTCAGGGAATGGTACCAGGCTGCGTCCCGGCTCTGCACCGCTGTCAGGGCAGCAACGGGGGAAAAGTGACCGTCAGCTTACATACAAGTTCATTTCAGAGTAACAACAGGAAACACATGGGAATTCTGGCTGGTTTTAAAACAGAATCTGCACTGAGAAACAAGGTCAGTATTCCTGTCGGTTTTCTTTGCACAGAATAACCACTCTAACAGAGGCAATCCATTTTGGGGAACTTAATTACAACCTCTGCTTTCTGAAACAGAAAGTTACTCGTGTAGCCATTATTCATGGACAATGTGAACTGAATCTTCTCATTTAAAACTCATATGAAAACTAAAAGCGACATGATTAGTGAAACAGGAAAGGGAGAAAATTTCTCCATTAACATCTAGAAGGTGACAAATCCTTCTCTATATAGGAGTCTCTCTAGTGACCAAGCCCCACTTATTTAGGCTGTGATTGAAAAATTCTGAGGGAGAACATGAAGAGAATTCATCTCTGGCTGTATTTGCTACCATTTGTTTTTTGCAGCACTAGTAAGCCAAAAAATCGTAGGACCAACATTAGAAAGTGAGATCACATTTTACAGTTTAAGTAATCTAAACTATTACTCATAGCAAAGAAAAGGGTTTTTTCCACTGATGACCATAAACATCTCCAAATGATTTCATCATGTTATATCGTTCTGCCAACCAGCAAACACATACTCAGAAGTGCTTGTGTAAAAAACTGGTATTCATCAACACCATTTTCAAGGTCGAGAGGTGTGCTGAACCCTTCAAGAGCAGTCTCTTCCAATGCATCTTCATCCCAGTCATCATCATCATCATCTTCATCCTCTTCCTCTCCACCTCCAGCACTGCCACCTCCTCCTCCACCATGGTTCTCTTGCATTGCCTGGCTCACTTCATTTGTCTCATCTTCATCACTCGGTATCTCTTCTGCAAAAGCATTGATATGTTTTGTAAAACAAAGTTTAAAACTATAAGGAAACAATGACTTATGAATTAAAAACAATTAAAATCTAGGGTTTGGCTGGAAAGGGGACCATCTGTTAACACCCTTTCCTCAAAATCTTCAAAGTCTTATGTTAAAAGTTAAAACATTTCCTACATTCCAGATCAGTTAAAACTTTTGTTTCTATGCAGACCCAATAATGTAAAACTGACATAACTTTTCTTCTTTCATTTATGCAGTCATTGTGTAATTATAGGCTCCAAAATTTTTGAGGAAATGTCTTCCATGAAATGGTCCATCACTTTGCTTTTTAAATCACAAAGACTTGCACAGAATTCACAAATATACATAAAACCATGAGAAATCCATCTGTAGACCAACTGCCTTCTCTTCTTGAGTGTTGCCTTATTGGAACAACTTAAACCAACATGTTAAGTTGGTGCTACCTTCCATTCTGCTTAGGATACTATGACCCCCTGAATTAAATGCAACTACAACCTGCAATTCTAAATACTGCTCTTTCTTACTTAAGGAGAAGTATTTCTGACTTATAATCAAGGTTTAAAAAACCAAAACCTTCATTTCCAAACCTGCAGCTCTTCCTGTGTTAATAGTTTAGAAAGAATAAAGATGACCATAGATGCAGCAAGCAGGGACAGAGATTTGAACATTCCTGTACTCTTTCCATACTTTAAACACATTTGCCTGCAATGCTTGGATAATTCTTTCCCCACAATTCCCTCTGTAAGGAATTCCTTGATGTTTTTTCTCTTCTGGCAGACACAGAGGTTAGAGACCTGTGTGCTCAAGGAACCTCAGATGTCTCAAACTCCACTCTGCAAACCATTTTTCGTTTGGAAATTTTGAAGGATCTCCTTCAAAATTCAATCAAAAAGGTCTTTCAAACAGCTGGGTAGTGGAACAGCTTTTTTCCAGGAAACAAGAATATACCTAGTGGAGTCCTGGCAAACTCCTGCTGCCTATGTAAGAAGACAGGCATATTCACAACCCTGAAGAGCAGACTTGCAAGTTACTCTTGAACCAATCCTACCCTTTCACAAAATGTTAGCTGTTACACCTTGAAACATTTAGAATACACTTTGGGAGGAAAAATCAACTCCTAAGATGGTATTTCAAGCACCCAGTAAGCCGAGCTATTTTCAGCAGACTAATGAGTCTTAAAAACGAACTGCAATTTCTTACCCCCTTTAAATTAAATCCAGACAAAATCCACAATGTGAAAAGGGGAGATTTTACCATTATCTTCTGCAAAGTGTTTTTCATCTTTAGCATGATCCTCATGTTCTGTGAGCTCTCGTGAGGCGCAAACTTGTTTTAAGCCCAAGAAGAGGAGAAGGATTGAAGGAACAATCTGGGCAGCCACAGCATCCACTGCAGGTGGTCGGTTCTGCAATTCCATTAGGATGCTCAGTCCTATTATACACATCTTTCTGTCATGGAGTCTGAAACAAGACACAATTGTTAGACAAAAACCAGATTTTCACTGCAAGGATATATAGAGAACGTTAAAATCCTGGTGCTTGACATGGCAGAAGACAATGTCTCAGAGGCTGTGTTCAAAGATCCTACACAAACTGTTTTCTTTGTTCTGAATGCAAGTTTCCCACTGGAAAGTACTCGTCCAATAACAATCAAACATCTTTCAAGCACTGGTCAAATTCCTGGAGCAACTTTTCCTGATTACCAAATACAATATTTGTAATGCTAAATAAATACTGTTTAATAATTATGTAGACTATCTTGTCTTTAATGAAGCATTTGATACAGATTATCATTATTAAATAGGATGGAGAATTAATTTGCCTTGGCTTTGAGAGCAGTACTGTTTCAGGGATGGAAATTGGCAAAAACTATTAGCGAAGAGCAATGATAAGGGGGAATGCATTAAATCACAGGGTGCATTTATGGAATGCCCCAGGGATAGCTGAAGTTAAATTATGAGAAGTCCATCAGAATGGCTGTCTTATACATATTTCAATAAACTATTTCTAATGCTAACTTGAGACACATTGCTAACTCTGGTGAAAGCAGGGAAATAATTCCATCTTATCAAGAATATTTGAGTATATATTATCTTTGAGTATACTCGAACTGGGAACCTTCAAATGAGAAGACCTCCAGTAAAACAAACTGCAGACAATTGAAGGGGAAGAAATTATTTTAATTAGTAGCAGAAAGGATTTTGATAGGACCATAGTCAGGAAACTAAGTAAAAACCTATGCTCTTAAATATAAGAACTGATTTTCACTTCCAAACCCAGAAGTTTCTGCAAACAAGATGGAAAAAAATCTCTAAATGCCTCTGCAGATACTCTTTGGTTCTCCTTTACTGGAAACATCAGAAGTATTCAACCTGAAATTAACATTACAGTATTCTGTTATTATGGGCTTGAGACGAGTTTTTTTTTGTTTGAACTATTCAATTTGATTCTGACAGTTTCTGTGCAGGTCTTCTGCAGGACAAGTAATGCCAGCAAAACCTAGAGAAACCACGCAAACCTCCAGAGCTGGCAGAAAATGGCCATCCTCTAAACTACTGGGATACTTCCACTACTGAAGCAGTTTTACTTTGGAATGAAGAGAGTACAAGTTGAGAGAGAAGAAATAAGATGGGCACCACAGGCCGCAATAAAGCTAACAGGGGACAACCAACTCAATCCACTTCAAAAATTGCTACAGAAATACAGCTTTTAAGTGCTTAGCATTTCATTACCTAAGTTCCTATATAACATACTACTGAACTACTATATCCTTTAAGTAACACAAATGATCCTGTATTGCAGCTTTCTCAACTTTACTTATGCTTAAACAAGGTTAGAGATCTGGAGGGATTTCATGACACCTCCCACGTTGTTAGTCCTGTTAGGATTTACTGAAATGATTAATTCTCAAGAGTAGTTGACAACAAAAATAAATTATATATGACCATGCAGAACATTATGATCCCAGCAGACTTTCCAAGAACAACAAAGTCAACCAGCATATCAGATGACACACTTTGTCACACTGGGTTTGGCTGCTTGGTTACATGTGTTGAAAAGCACACCAAAGCACAAGGAGGAATGCAGCATTCCTGTAACCATGATCCTTTCTTTTCAGATGGAATGGGCCACAAAAGAGGGCATAAAAACCAGCCAGTGAGACTGAGATAGAGGAATAGGGTCTCCTTTCATGAAAAAAACCCCATAAATCCCTTACTCCTCTCAGCTGAAATGACTTACTCATGCATGCATTCCAAAAATCAAGCTGTGTGCTCTCATGCCGACACTTTGCAGACCAGAAGCCAAGCTAAAGATAATGCTACCTATAAATGAAGGATAGCTGTTATTTGGAGAGTTGTCCTTAGTGCAAATGGAAAGAACTTTCTCTACCTCCTCTTTTTGTCAGCACTGTCATCCAAGTGTGACCAAAGCTCTGTAATCTATGCACAAGCTTTCTAGCATGCATCTTGACACTGGGAAGCCATGAAATTTCTTCAAGACCCGAATGTACAAAGAATCAATTTCAGCCACATGCATCAGAGTAAACTAACAACTCTTAGCACAAATTTTTATCATACATTTGAAAAAGTTACCTTTGGACAATGACAATTGCAAAATGCAATAGTAAAATGTAAAAAAAATTCTTAGTAATTAATGGTTTAGCTTCATATTAAATGATCATTTTGGGACAGCAAATCAGAGTACAAGAACGAAGCCCTGCTGTTAGAAAGAGAGTCATCATTGGGAAGCAGCCCAAATGACCAAAACCCACAGCATATTTGTCATGCTCCACTTTAAAGCTGCTAAGCAGAGAAGTAGCAAGAATGAATATGTCTTCAGAATATGCATGTTATTAGAAGGCCCTGCAGGACAGCAGAAATTCAGGCATCGAGCCATCTTTAGTGAACCTGAGCCAGAAGGAGACTTTTCTTTCACCTGCCAGCAGAGACAAACAGCAGGAAAAGCATCTGCCTTGCCTTAAGTTTAGTATTCTACTATACCCTAGCTGTATTAAGGACCCATAGGACTGAACAAGCAAAATAGAGTTTTATGTATTTTTATAATAGCAAAGAATGGCTTCAGGATCACTCCAGTGCTATCAAAAGGCTCATTATTTCAGCACCCTTCCATTTGCTCAAGGGAGCCTGGATATGATTCTCCTTAGTAATTTGTGCTTTGAGATCTGTACTTATTTGCTCAGAAGCACACAATACCCTCCCTAACAATCAGGGACTTTGCTTATTCCTCAATGGTTTATCAAGCCTGGAGCGTCAAACACACAACACACAGCACTGCAATGCACGACTCCAAGCCAAGTCTATTTTTAACAAGCTGTGTGTGGTCCTCATAATCTGCAGGACCTCTTCTTGCTAACACATATTCTTCTAATACAGCACAAAGGGTTTTAAAATCTTTTGTATTTTAAACCAAGCTGAAACTATTTCAGAGAAAAATTGCTAAGCCTTTCCTTTTACTGGTTTGCTGTGCTCCTTTATGTGAGAATCAAGTTTCTTTCTATTACATCAATCCAGTTCCTGGACAAACTGCAAATAATCAGCCATATCCTTCTAGTTGCAAAGTTGGAATCAACGTAAGACTGGGATTTTTATATACAACTCTGAGAAACCTAGGATTTTTAACTACTCAAACCCCTATCAAATATATAACCCTATTCAGCTTAAAAAAAACAAAATCCCTTACTGAGGGGTTTTTTGAAGCAAGTGATATTTTCCTTTCACCCTAGTTACACCATAAAATAATTTTTACTGTAAGAATAGGCATAAGTCATGCAGAAGTTTCACCCAAACCTCAGCTGTCAGTAAAAAGGTAGAAAGTGGTAAGGAGCAAATATTTCTGCAAAAGGCTTTTCAGTGTGAAGCTACTTTAGAAAACATTAAGAAATACATACAATATCCTGTGGCATATAGGCACTATCAGCACACAACTACAGATATGTGATATTATGACATACTGAATTTATGCACAGACTTACTGTGTTCTGACTTCTCCTTGCCTGGCTAATTTTTAATATGCCTACTTTGTAACACTTTTTCCATACATAGTTTCCATGGTTTTAATAACATGTAAGAACAGCTGCTTATCTTACCATAACTGCTTTTCCCCTTCATTTTTCCCATGGATTCCATCTCATGTGTTCACACGTGCTGCTCCAGAAATACTTCATTCTTTTGGCAAACACCATTGGCTCCAGCCTGAGCATGTGCAGCCATGCACAACCCTACTGCTGGCAGAGCACAATCTATAGGGACTAAGACTTCACAGGAATACAAGGAAGACATAGAACCATAGAACGGTTTGGGCTGGAAGGGACCCTAAAGGTCATCTAGTTCCAAACTCTCTGCCATGGGCAGGACACCTTCCACTAGACCAGGCTGCTCAAAATCCCACCCAGCCTGACCTTGAATACTTCCAGGGATGTAGTGTCCACACACCAGAGTATGAGATTTATGTGGACAAAGCATCCTCAACAGCCACTGTCACCACGACATCCCAGATTTCCTCCATGGTTGACAAAGAAATGACAGCAAGATTCACCTTGCTGTGAATCCTTCACATCTGGAGGTGCATCTACTTTGATCTTGTCCAGTTTCTCTAGGATCTGTGAGTTTACCAAATGATTTGAATCTGGGCCTAAAATTGCCTCTTAATGGACAGTAAGCTAAGTGTAAACCAAAGCAGCAAATGGCAGCTGATGAGAAAAAGGACTGTACAAATAAGGGTGCCCACCACTCTCTGGTGAAGACATGAACTTGTTGGCGGGGACCCAAGAAAGGGCTTCAAGAACACCAAATTTTTTTTGCGCTTCTGTCTTTTCCTGTTCAGTTAGGCCTCTGAATCTCGAGCTCTTTTAATACTCCTAAGAAAACAAATGGTTTTTGAAGCAGTGCTGTCCTGAGGGAAAGGGAGGAAGTCCCTTAGAGCACATCACAGTGCCTCACCAGCAGTACTACAGCAAAAGCCCTACCCTACATTTGGAAGCCACAAAGTGAGGAGACACTTCCTTCCAAAGAAGGAAGAGTGACTTTTAGATTTAAGCAATATTACAGATAATTATTTCTCTGCTGGTAGCAGCAGATCAAAGAGAGAGATTTTTACTACTCTGCTGCCATTCAAGTGCACTCAGGGCAGAATGACGGGTTAGGACAACCACGTCTTTAACTTTTCATTTTCACAGGCTTTGTTAACCTTTGTCTCAGCTGCAAATACGAGTTTATTTGAAAAGTAGTTTCAATAGCTGATGCTTTTTGAAGAGGAACACAGAAGAACTGAAAATTAAACTGTAACGCACAGTACTATTTGAGATTGGAGCCTAGTCAGACCCTCAACATTTTCGCTCTCTGAATCTGACTAGTTTCTCACTGAATGCTCCAGGAGGAACTGTTTCAGGCTACAAATCTCTTTCAGTTTACCCTCTGTAAGGAATATCTTCTTTCCTACCACCTCTGTATGCACTCAGCATGTGATGTGTAGTAGAAAAAAATGAAAGCACAAGGAGATGAAGTTCAAGAGCTTTGCTTCAGCCATAAAAGAAAACTGCTACATGGAAATCCTAAAATGTCTTGCCCTTTTCTAAAGTTGGTAGATATAAAACTAATTTAGTAATTAATAATATTTGTGTCTTCCACACACAAGGTGTGGAAGAAGCAACTTAAGGAAGACATTGCCTAAGCCTATCCATACACCTGGAGGCAGATGTCAGCCTCCAGTAACAAAAAAAAAATGTAACAGGAAGGTGAGAGGTAGCTGTTAACTACAGCTTTGCCCTTAAGCGGATTTGAATCTCACAGTTAAGACACCACATCTCAGCTGAGAGGCAAGCACTGGCTTTCACCTATGCTCAGCATCAAGTAAATGCTTTGCTAGGTGATGACAGGCTGTGTTCCCTTTCATTAACCTTACAAATGCTCAGCTCCTGCCTGAGTGCACACCAGTGCAGCACACACACATTCAAGGGAGGTCATGGTGACGGTTAAGTTCAGCAGTATGCTAAGCGGTCAATGGCACAATGATAAATATCCAAGTTGATTATGAAAATTCATTTAAAATCAGAAGTGGGGTTCACTGGAAAGAGTAATGTTTTTTTAAATTAAATGGAGCAGTTAAAAATAACTTACAAAATACAGAACAGAATGTATGTACACAGTGTTTCAGATAAAAAAGTTAACATGTTGTTGAAAACCAGCTGGTCAATTCCAAGTATTGTAAAAAAAAAAAAAAAAAAAACCCTCAATACTTGCCCAAAGAAACAGTCTGTGTCATTCATCCACTGGTTGATGAACTGTGCAGTGATGGGCTCAGGATTGTGTGGAAACCTGATGTTCTCCAAGGTGTGCAAAAGTAGGTCAGGATTGTAGTAGAGTGCAGCTATGGCAACTTGAAGACACATGGTACGGAGCTCACTTGTTTTAACTCCTCGAGTCAAACGCTCCAGAACAGCCTCCACGAAGAGGGGAATACACTGGGCATATAATGAGAAAAAAAAAAAGGGAAAAAAAAAAAAAAAGACCACAGTCATTAGACATGTTGCCAGATGACACAAAATTTTGTAATACTTTTACCAGAATTATGTCCTGAGTTAGCTGAAGTTCAGGTACAGAACCAAGGAACACATTCTATTCACTTTCTAGCCTCCACTCACACGCTTGCAGATCTTCCCCAAAACAGCTCTTCTCTGAGCTAAAAATTGCAATGTTATTCTGAGCACAGGGGAGAATATTTGGGGCCATTTGGTGGCGTTTGTTCTAGCATGTAGAAAAGCTTTAGAAAAAAACTCAGACATTCTCATGTTTAAAGAAAGATACTAAAAAATTTCAAAAGTAACAGGCATTAGGAATTAAACTACCTAAATCTGTAACATAGTAAGAAGATTTTCCAAATAAAGTGATGTTAAATTTTTTGTAAAAGTTTAAAATGAGTTTATTCAGATAAAAGCAAACATGCACAAATTTCTAAACAATGAAATAAACATCTTCTAAACACAGATATATTTCAGTGGGCAAATTTATACTTTACAAAAATTTGAGAAGCATTATGAAAGTTTTAGTTTGTTTTGGTTCAGTGTGCAACCATTTTAATTCACAGAGTTGTACAGCTCAATTAAGCCTTCCACCACGTACTTATTTCAATGCAAATACATTGAATTAGCTTTCAACTCTTCCAGATTTCCTTTAAAAATACATTTTTTCAGAGAGCATTTTTATCTTCAGTTACTTCAAATTTACACTAGTAAAGTTACATCACTTTCAGTAAAATTACTGAAAATTTATCACTGAAATCCACGGATTAGACTGTGGCAACATCAAACATGATAGATCAAGGTAATTTAGGCTCAGTATATGAGTCCAGAATTCAGCCCTTAATAAGAAAAATACTACTTCCTAAAAAGGTGTTCTAAGAAACTCTGGAAAATTGTGATTATGTTTCTCCCTGCAATCACAATCCAACCATGCTAAAAAATCTGCATTTCCAAATGCACTAAGTAATTTAAACCATTAGAAAGTTCCTATAGCTTAGAGAAACAACGGCAGTTGGATTTGTGCAGTTAACCTCTCAGCCACAGTAGTTTTAACTATGTGTTTTGCATCAAAAGGGAAACTCTATTAAGAGAAAGCAAAAAAGGACAATCTTGCACAATATAATATATCCTTATAATTCAGTCCATATCCATTTTGTGGTCATGCCTGTTAACATCTTGTCTCAAAACCAAAAAACCCCATCCTTACAAACTTTCCTGAGTTCATTTACTTCTTTCTGGCTTTCTCCCCACCTTATATTTCCGTCAAATTCTCTAATGCCAGCTGTTTCTCTCAGGAGTCATGGATCATTAGAAAGCAATAAAAGAGAAAACCTGTTCAATATGTATCACCTGGTCAATACCCCGTCCTTTGCACTGAAGAACAATCACTTCTAGGAGTTTGGCTGCATGGCACTCTGCATCTTCTCCTGCATCTCCTGTCAGTACCTAACAATCAGGGTAACAATTTAATTTATCGGTAGTCACTGACAACACTGAAAGCAAGAGCTCCTGTACCTGCATATATCCAAAAATCTCTACACAGCATATATATATATATATGCATTCATGTTAGATTCTGTGAGGAATTAAGACACATAATTCATCTGTACAGGACATAAACAAGGATAAGTGGCTAAAGGTGAATTTTAAAAACCAGAAGAAATTGCTCTAGTTCTTAAAGAATGCTATATTCTTTATATGCCCTCACTTTCCCTTTTTTAGAAAAAAATGTCACTTATAAGAATCACTGATGTTTTCCACGCTGTGCTTTCATTATTTCACTTCAATTCTAATAGTCACTGGCAGATTAAGAGTGTAGCAAAGGGAAGTGCTATGTCTAGGCTAGTTTCTGATTAAGAACAAGATGTATGCAATCATTCTGTGTGCAGGCACATACATATGAAACTGAGTGCTTCATCTCAGTACATTTCAACTCCATGGTCACTGTCAATCAAACCTGACTAAAGACGCAAAATTTTCACATTCAAATACTCTTAAGTTTCTTAAAAATAAGCAGGTAGTTAGATGCCTAACACTCTCTAATGCCCCAAATCAGAGGAGGACTGCAGCATGATCTCATTCTTTATTATACATGAGAGACTCAGCATGAAAGAGAAAAAAGATAAATGTAGGAAGAACTTCAAATGAGTTCACACCTTAGCTGACAACCAGAGAGTCCAACTACAAGATACAGAGCCCAAGGAAACCAGGCTTCATTAATTTCCTACCTACCAAAATAGGTCTCCACAGAAGAGAGTCAAGACGAACAGCAACTTTCTCCCACACAGCTTTTTGCATGTAATTTTTTTAAAGCATGTCACTTAAAAAGTGTGAGCTGTGTGTGCTCAGAACTGAGTCAACACCAAAATTCACTTAATTCTGAAATGCTTGGCCACCATGTGGCATGTTCAGGTCACTCAGCTCCTCTGCTTGTTATGTACCAGTGATAAGCACAACAGTAAGAATCAGAAGCCTTACCTTTTTACACATAGAGTAAATGATTTCTAAATGCTTTGGGTTAGACAGTAAAGTATCAGTGTCAATGGTCACATAATTATGTAAGAGAGGCATCATATCTGCAGAAGAGGGAAAGCAAAAGAGAAAAATATTACAAAAAGTGCTAACCAGAGAGGTAGCCCTAAAGGGGAATTCATCAGCTTAGATTTTAGATATGGCTGGAAATTCAAACTCTGCAGACGTTTTTTCTGGAAGAATTCTTCATAAAATGCACTATGCAGGGTGCATTCTTGGAACTAGAATAGGACTACATTTTAATTAATCAATTTGTAGTTTCACGTTAACTTTGAATATTCAATTTTCTTTGAGTTCAGGACCCCTACAACACACTGATCACACTGACAGATTTGAACATGCTTCTCCTACTTCAATATCTCCTGTTACACTCCCACACTAAACAGACGGTCAGGGCATGACTCAAATACATGATCATTTTAAACCAAGACACTAAATGGAAGCGACCCTTATCAGGGTGGGTTTTGGAGATGAATTCTCAAAAGCATCACTAGAACAGAAGTGACTTTACCTGCAAAGTATTCAAAGCAATCCTGCTGGAAAACCTCGTATAGAACACCTAAAAGCTGCCACATCTGAGGTGAAATCATCTGGCATGTTAAGCTGAAGGCCAAGGACAGAATTTCTTCATAAAACTCTGCAGAAGACAAACAATTTGAAGCAGGGTGCTTTACAAAATAAATTTAACTTGCAAATACCTTGAAATCTGAAACCAAGTCTGAGTCATGTAACAACTAGAAGACTGCAATTAGAAACTAAATCATACATAGAAAAGAAAAAACCTCTTTCAGACAGCCTTTGTGTTGGCTGTAGCTACAATGATATGCATAGTTTTCCACTATAAATACACACCAAAAAAATACATCAGCAGCACATTAAAGACTGTGCTTCTAATCGATTTACTGAAAAATATATTTTCACTCAGCCTTTGTTTTTTCTGCAAGGCCTTATCACAAAACTGTAACTTTTAGTGCAGCAGACTGATAAAGCAGTAATTAAATTGCAGGCCATGTCCGTAAGAGACTAATGCAATTGTATACATTGTCCTTTAACACAATTAGCCAGAATTATAATCAGAACAGCATCTTCAGCTTTTGACCTTCAAAACACAATACCCAATCTGACTAATGTACAAGAGTAAATCAAGAGAAACAAGTTACATTGGTAAAGTAATGACTTTTTTCCTTAAAGAAACACACACAAAAAGATGAAATTCTGTTGTGGAAGATAAGAATTAATTTACATGGTTTTACATATCTCTAAAACATACCTATAACGTGCTTCTGCAAAACAAGGCCAATGATCTGTAAACAAATGCTCTCGAGCTGTTGAGTGATCTGAAATAAAAACACAAAGCAGCTTATTAAAAAAATTAGAAATACAGCAATCAAATAAATTAATCTGACTAATTCAGTTTGAGAAGTTCTTCAGATCAAAGGGCTTTTATAATTTTTAAAATGCTGCATTAACAATCACAGTATCATGAAATATGGTCGGTCTCCCTGATGCAGAAAGAACCTCTTTACCCACAATATGTGATATGTGGACATATATTGCACCACAACTGGGACACCAATTCCTAGGAATTCTACCCAAGAAATTGCTGGGCAAACTAGAGATAAGGGTCATCACTAGTAAAAGCCTTTTAAAAAAAGCCTTTCTACCCCAACCAATTTGCAAAATATTTCTTCTTAAATTCTACTTTAACACTCTAACACAACTAGCCACTGAGAAGAAAATGAACTCTACCCCAACCAAAACGAGCACATTCCAACAAAATGTTTATGTTTACCAAGTATGGGCTAAGAATTTTACCCTTGGGAAATAAATTACCTTGAAGTTGAAAGCTAAACAATTGATAAATCACAAAAGTAAACTGGGCTTTAGATTCAAATCTGTCAGAGATGGCTTGGTACCATCCTGCTGTAGTAAGTGCAGTTCATGCCAAGTGATCCAACATCCACAGAAGTGCTTGTTGTCATGAATCAAAGGAGTAAAGTACAAAGGAAAACCTCACCTCCTTGTGATCTTCCACAACTGTCAGGATTGTGTCAATTGTGTGCAAGATGCCCATGGCCATAACCGTTTTGTCCTCTACTTCCTCATACTCCTCACTCTGAAGTACTTTACCAAATATTTCAGCCTGTGAACAAAACCAACCAATTTGACATTCAAGAGCAAACCCTGCTTCTAATTTGTCATTCAAAACCAAGGCAGTTAATGCAGCAGCAGCAATGCCTTATCTGTAAGAGCTGTCAGCACTGAAAAACATGCTTGCTACTTTTGAAAGGGGAACACAGCAAATGAAAATCTCTTTTTTTTTTTTTTAGAAGTCTACGTTAAGTCATTTGAATTGCTAAATCCTTAGACTGTGGCTCATTAAAACCAGTGGCACAAATCAGTATCTTTGAAAAATCTGTATGTTTTAAAGATGCTTCTTACAGAAAAAAAACATAAATACTGCAAATACTACAGGTGGACTCTTATAAAGGTTACTTTAAACAGTGTGTACTTCAAGTAGAGTTCATTAAATGTTCACCAAACTAGGCACGTGCTTGTGACTGGACTGGTATTTTACTATTCCTCTCACCAGGTGCTGAGTCATGTCCACAGCGATAGTAGCGACTTCCTGGCTGTACTCATAGATCATCTTCTGGATTACATTCGTGAGATCATCGTTCTCTGTCTCCCTGACAATGTGCAGGAGCTCCTGCATCACTGGCCTTACGTAAGGCTTCACATATTCCTTGGCTAAAAGATCAATAGAAACTAGGTGAAATCAGCTATCCATAACCACAAATACACAGCATATCCAAACTTCCAGGTAGCTGACTGCTCTTGAATAAAATAAGTTTTTAAAATTTGAATTCACTAAAGATATAAAAACGCCAAAAAACATACCCAAGGCAATTTTACAGTCCATAACTAGTAGACATAGTAAATAAATTGTGTAATATTGAAATGCCACTTACTGCTAAAATCCAGTTTTGAGGGAACACTTGCTCTCATATATAAAACAGTGTTCATTTTTAAACATACACACTGCTTAACTTCGCTAAAAAAAAACCAAAGATGAGTGATATTTATTAAAACAAACATGCTGATTCTAACTTCTTTTGCACCATAAAAACTTGAAGTCAGAATTCTGGGATATAAAGAGCAAGTGAATCTGTCTAAACATGATAAAATATTCTCAAATCTATGTCTTTAAATGACAGAAATGTTTAGATAAATCTGCACCAACCTCCTTGTCTTGATAAAAAATCAATAGATCAGTGTATACAGCTGATGCATCACTGTCACATACCTTGCTCTTGGTTGCTTATTAAGGTCTGAAGGGCTATGGCTGCTTCTACTTTGACAGGCATCTCCTTATCATCAATCAGGCTCTTCTTTGCCAGCTCTACTGCATTCCTCAAGTTTAGCTCATTGTGAAATTTCAAAGCACTGAATGAATGAAGTACCCAACAGGACTGCAAGGCAAAAAGAGAAGCAAGTTAGGGACTACAGCAATCATAAGCATTTTTAACTGAGTCAAAACCAATGCTAACTATCTCCCTGTTTGCATGCATTGCTTTTTTTCCCCCCACTTAATTCTAGTGTATTTTTTCATTAAATGTAACACAGGTATTGCACTCAAGCAGTTCTTTATTATACTTTCCCAAATTCCAATAAATTCAGCATGCACATAATTTGCACTCATAGCTTTGGTCCTTCTGGAGAAAATAAAATCAGAAAAAAACCAATGAAAACTGTTTGGCCATGACTGATATTGGCACTTGGGGATTTTCTTCAAGCAACACTCAAATTGATGTTATCTACTTGTGGAAATTCTGCCCATTCTTCACAGCCATCTCTGCTAATGAAAAATGGCCACAACTGCTGCTCAAATTCTCAAGTTTGATTGAAGAGGTGAACATTAATACAACACAGACCCTCCATTAATTCACTTAACTGATTTTCTAAATCTAAATTATGAAAAAATACTGCACAAGAATGTTATTTTAAATTTTACTATGTATTTAACTAATTTATTTCCGTAACATTCAGAATGAAATCAAACTACAAAGGAAGGAACCATGGCAAATACTGGAATTGATGTAACAGGTGAACTTACTCGAGCTCTGAGGTATCCCAGGTTAGACATGAACAAGGGGAACACATGATTCTGTAACATCAGCTCCATTTGATCCTTGAAGACACTCTTCTGTTGGAGTAAGAAAAAATTAATTTTGGAGACTGTACATTTTATACACTTCTTTCTAGCTCATAATGCATTTCAAATATCAACCATGGGAAATAGAATTATTTGTCTATGTAATAAAGGTATCCTCCAACAAAGAGATCTGGATCCCTTACCTTGAATAGAACCAACTCAAAAGCACAGCAAGTTTAAAACCAGCTAAGTGAAAGAACTGTACATGTAATACTCTACTTAGCATTATTCATTACAATGCGTAAACTGGAATTTTCATGTTATTTAAGGCAATCAATTCCAGCTGATTTTTCTTAAAAACTAACAAGGATCAATAGGCTAGTAATTCCATTCTTCCATACAATGATCTACATCAAATGTTTCGATATGTCAAATTCTAAACACAAGAAATTCAAAATTTAAAGGGGTCTGGAGCGTTTGGGGTTATTACTCTTTTATAAAGTATAATACAACCTCATGTTTTAGGATTGAAAATTTCAAATAGGAACAGAATACTAGAATATATCTCCTTTTTTTCCTGCAGGACAGAGATAAATATATTAATATGAAAGTCTCCTCACTACACAAACAACATTGTCCTCCTTCACTGTTACTCCAGCATAAGAGCATTTAGAATCAAAAATAATCTACAAAAATTCTGCAAAAGTTACTGATGTTTCAGGATTTAAGATCAGAAAACAGACTGGTAAAAAAACAGATGGTAAATGTTGGTAAGATGTTGCTTGTAATATGAAGACACATCCTGCACAGCGAGACAATTCAGATAAAATATAATAAATTACTTTTTAAAAGAAGCCTCCAACACAAGATCACAAGTGATAATATTCTGGCAATTACTTTTGACATGGAGCAAAGGCATATTTTGGATGAAGGACTCTACCATCTACAAAAGCACCAGGCAAACTGTAATCACTATCAATTAGACAGCAGTAGTGTGCATTACATTTGCATTCAGATTCCAGAAAAATACCCAAAATTCTGAGATGCTGTCTATAAAAAAGGGGACGAAGGCTCTTTGCTCTTTCCAGCTTTTTTAAAAACTCCCAACTGGAAGATGAAATAAGACTTAAAGCCACATATTGAAGAGTGAAAATGTTGGAAAGCTAGACAGAGAATTCCTGTAACATGTTAAGTAAACATTTTCCTGGAACCAGAAGAGGCACAAAACAGTGCAGGCTGTTGGAGAATTTCATAAACTATCATAGGCAATGTTGCTGATGGAATGCATGGTTGCTTTATTAACACTTCCATTTTACTAGTAAAGCAGGAGGGGACCAAGGGACTGTTGTGTAACAAACAAACAGAACTTTGGAAAACCATGAGAAGGAAAATCTGTGTATAAAATTGTGATATAAAAACCAGGAAAGAATGTTAGTATTTTTAAATAGACTCTCATATTCTGATTGCAATCAGAGTGCAATCTCTCTACAGACTTTATAAATATGGCTAAGGGCTAGTCATACTTTATAAAGTAAGACCATTTTATATTAAATCAGAGTTGATAGCAAGAATTGCAAATTTTTTTCATTTCTTTACCCACTTACCTTCAGTAAAATATCTGCTAGGGATCCTATAACATGCAAAGCTCCATCTTTTTTCCTTGGATCAATGTTTGGCTCTGTCAGAATCTGGTAGCAATATGTCATCATTTTTGGTAATACCTGTGCAAGACAGAAAACACACAAGCCCCTTTATTCAAGGTATTTTAATGGCATTGTTTAAATTATTTGTATGACATTTTCAAGAAGGAATTTTGTCTTGGCCAAAGCAATGTGAGGTACTAAATGTAGCATCTTTCAACAGTTAAAGTGTAAAACTTTGGGATTTTCAACTTTTCAGCCAAACTGGTCAAAATTAGATTAATCTCCTTGAAATTTCTCATTACAAATAGCAAGTAAGGTATTTTTGTTACTGTCTTGAAGCAAATCAAAAAAGGTGATGAAAAGGCAAGAAGCTCAGACAGCACCTCGCCCACTTTTTCCCTTCTTTTTGGGCTTGTCTCACACATAAATATAAATACATATGTATGTGTACATATATGTATGAAAATATATACATCTATTTTCAAGGAGAGCTTGGATTAAAGTCTCATAAACTTAATTTGATCTATTGATTTTGGCAGTAGTTTCTAAAGTTGACTAGACTTAGAGAAGTTTCTTGGCAAAACGAATGGCTGAATGTGATTTCCACGCCCATTATGTCCTTTTCCAACATGCCACTCTGATGGTCTAAATACAAATTATGGAAGGAAGAAGGAAGAAGGAGAAGGAAGATCAGTGGACAAGAACTATTTTGACAATAAAGAAGCAGAAAGGTCGTATTCCACCTATTCCACCTAATGTAAAGACTGTGTTCTCCTCTGAAAATCCACCTGAAAATGCAGCTCCATGATTACTGAATGTTAAAATGGAACCTAGAAAAACATTTGCCATTTTAGCCAACTGTAATTTCCAGGGCTTGCCTGGGTATTTTTGTACAGGTCACTGTAAATACAGAAAGATACAGAAAAGTGATGTCCTCATTTAAAGAGTAACTATATGGTATGGGTTTTGTCCTTTCTAATTCCATTGCTGTTAAGGATTTTAAATAGCATCCGTGAAAATTAATAAGCATCAGGTCCACTTTCCCTCCTGCTACAGTCTGTGATGCTGAGAACAGCTGTGACAGAGGCTGTTTGTAAACCTGGGAAAATCTATTCCAATATATCTATTCCAACCCATTTTGTATCTGGCAGATGCATTTTAAATCTGCAAGAAGAATCCACTTAGTATTTATACACACCATATTTTAACTCTCCCCAAATTGATAGCATTCAGCCAGAAAACATTTGGCTATGCAGCAGCAAGTGTATTTTTCAAGAGTAGCTTCCTGTAGCATCTTCAAATATAAGGTGAAAATAACATTATTAAGGAAAATTCAAATAATTCAAAGCCACTGGTTTCATACCTCTTTTCTCTTCTTCGCAGCAGTGTAAAGGAGATTCTGTGCTGCTGTTGTGGTGGATGCATAGTCCTCAAATACATCTAAAAATGGGGAGAAAAAAAAACATTACAAAAATTTCTTTTCTGAATAAATTTTTTATAAACCATCTTGGTTTTGGGATATCACAAAATCTGGATGAATATATAACCTCAGAATTATTGACATGATTGTCTTCACTTCATGGCTAAAGAGTCAGACCAAGCTTAGGTCACACACCTTACTTCTTGTCTTCCAAATCCACTGCCACTCTTCATTCCCTTAATTAAGAATATGCTATTTATTCATTAGCTCTTTTGAAACCATATACAAGGGATGAAAAATCCTGTCTCTTTTTTTAATTCAAACCCCAATAGGAAGAACAATACACTCCAGTACCATCTGTATACCACATGTACACATTTTTGACTTGATTTTATTAAAACCACATGGGAAAGTTTTTGTACATAGAATCTACTTAGATCTTGAGTGGTTTTATATCTGCTGAAAGGTCAAGTTTTTTAGTTTCATTCATTGCAACTAAACCTCCTCTGTTCATATTGAAAGTATAATTTATATCTTGAAACAAAAGATCTGTGCTGCAAACATGTTCTAATCCAAACATCCCCACACAAATTGAATCAAACTAAAAGATCTTAAAATGCTATCTTAAAATGTGATTCAAATTACACACCAACTTTTCCTGAAAACTTTAAGATAAAACATCATTAGGAAATATTACCAGACCACTGGAACTCTTGTTCCAAATGAAGAAGTGCCTCAAAAGAAAATCCACTTAATGGACTTTGATATGTGAGTGTAATGCACTTGGAGTGGTTTTTTTACCTTCCATGATACATTCTGAATCTGTATTTAACTGCCTCAGCTACACATAAAAAAAATAAGATTCACTACTTACCCAGAAAGAACTGAAATCACACACCAAAATGCAAGTATGTATTTATACTCTAGTGATCAACATTATATTGTAATTAATTTGTTGCATAACAACTCTCCAAGCTTTTAAATTATTCTATGAATATTTAAATTCTGCTTTCACATACACTAATCCCAAATCAACTAATTAAAATTTCCCAAATGCTGCATATATGTCTCTGTGGTGCCTGGCTCGCAGTTTTCCAGCTAAAATTGCTGTACTTCTAAAATACCCTTCTCCTTTCCAATGACATTACTCTTTCAATAAATGTAATTATTCATGATATGGCCCTATGTGTTATTCCCAAGATTTTGCACTGTGTCTTTTGAAAGAATATATATATCTAATTATCTTACAACTGAGTAGTAATAAGTGGCAGAAAAACGCTGAAGGCACTGACAATTTTCAAATGGGAAAGAGTAAGTCAGGCCTCTTCTGGTCAAAGTGAGAGCTGCAGGAACCTGCAGGCAGCTGGCACATCTGCAAGTCAGGATTCTGAAAGGTGCACTATCAAGGGAGCAAGCCAGTCTGTCTGAGTTGCTCTGAGCACTTGTGAAGTAGAGAAAAACCCTGAGAGAATCATTTAGGTCAAAGCTATCAGCCAAATGGCCCAAACTCACTTGATCCACTACCTGCTTTCAACTACAGATTAGTGAAATTTAGGGAAAAAGTTTTCTTCCTATTGTTCAGGTGAAGAGAGACATTACAGTGACCAGGCTGATCACTGGAATTACAGGGTACAGTTATGATGAACACAAAAAATAAAGCCAAATTACCAAATTTCATCCGGATATATTCATATGGATCCTCTTGCCAGAGCTCCTCATCCTCATCTTTGTAGCACATTAGAGAGAATATCACCTCTTCTGTTATAGTCTAATTTTAGAAAAACCAAATACACATAAGTACACATAAAATCAAATTCCAGTACAGCTGCCCTCCACCATGCACTAATTTATTAGACTTATTTTTCTGGAGAGTTACATTCCTTTAAGCAGCACTCTTATATTTTGTCTAGCAAAAACAAATTCACAGTATTATAGGTACTTTCCTTTTGAAACAGCCCCATTCAGCAACAGTAATTATACAATCTATCTTTATAATATTACATCACCATGCACAAATGCACTTCAGGACATAGTCTGTACACAGCAGAATATAACATTCTGCAGAAGGATCTCACCAACGCAACACTTAACACGAGAATGGATTTCAGACTCCTTCCCCTTAAAAGTCATGGAATCAACTAACTACAAAGGGGATCTTATGATATGAAAAAATAAAAGAGCAGGATGATCACTTTTCATTTGTTCTTTAGTTCACTTATAAAACATGTCCTTAAAAGGGGGTTTAGCTCCTCTTAGATCAATGTTCTCTTTGTGCCCTATCTCTGCACTACAATCAATAATCTATGACAATTCTGAACACCAGTAACTAATAAAAGCCAGAACAATATGACTTTCTAGCAGACTGCAAAAATTGAAATAAAGAACTTATGGAACAGAATCTTAGATTGAGTTAACATTATCTGTAATAAAAGATAATTGTGGTTACAAAGCACAACCACATTTGTGTAGAAATGCTATTTTATTTTCCAGATCAATTGCTGAAGGATTCATTAAACCTTCTTTAAAAACACAAAACTTGGGGAGCTGAGGAGAGTTTTTTAATCCCTCTGATGACATGCTTTGTTTATGACTGGGTTTTAAGAACTGACCTGTATGTGTGGCTTCATTTGCTTCCATGTTATAGAGTGAATCACCCCCTGGTTCAGGTAATTCAGTGTTTGCTGAAGAACACGTGGCGCAACATAGTCTTTTTGCCTGTACTGGTCTAAGATTCTTAAGAGAACCTAAAGAAGTGACAAATTGGTATTATTAAATTCTGTCTCATGCATAAACATGCAGTGCACTTCCTCAGTAAATATACATGAACAGATAAAGTAATTTTACAGCAGATGTTCTAGCATTAGAAATCCTTATAATGCCTTTGATACAAACATCATAAATAATTTAAATATCAAGGTTCTAATCTTGCAAACATTTATGCAGACGTCCACCTTTACTACTAGCCCTACCATGTGATCACATGTGATTATAATCCAAAGATATACTTCAATAGTGAGAGACTCACAGTTTACAGAGGCCTCAGCAAAATTTGGAGTAGGTAAGGAAAAGGCACAGTGAGATTTTCATACTGGTGGCTTCTGTACCTGCTAAGTGGTGTCTGCATTCATATTTAATGACAGATCCCTAAAGAAGACAAATTCCTTTGGAAGAACAGTGAACAGAAATACTAAACCAGGAAAGAAAAAATAGGTTCCCCTAATAGGTTGTGTTTCACTCTGAATCAGAAGAGCTGCAAACCCCTTAACTTCAATTACCTACTGTAGCCATCAGATAGTATCACCTGGCATGCTATTACAAATTCTATCACACAAAGCTTCCTTGGTATAAAAGTTTGCTCTACTAAGAAAAAAACACAGTACAAAGCTACTAATCTGCACTAATGGGAGATGAATTATTAGTAAGTGTAAAGAAGTGGCATATGCATGAATAACAATAAAAATCAAGGGCAATGCATAACAAAATTTTGAGTCATATGCTTTCAGCACAATTCTGCTTCATAATTCTTCAGAACATTATAATAAATTTTATTTTGAATATAATTCCTTCATTAGGAATACTAAGTTTGATGTTAAGTCTTTTATATGAAATGCTCCAAGGACAAGAATTGTCTATATCTTATACAGACTCTAGCACAATGTCAGCACTTACCAACTGATGAATAAGTAACAAAGGCTTAGTAATGTAATATTCACAATAGAATTCTTACTAACTCTGCAATGAATCATGATAAATCACTATTGAGGAGCCAGAAATTCAAGAAATCTGTAATCGTCCAGTACATTTATCTTGAAAGCTAAACTGTCCCCTCTGCAACACAGTTTAATACTTTAACAGACAAACTTTAAGTATTTCAAATTATAACTGCCCATGGGAGTCTGTTTTTCCCCTGAGAAGTTACACATTGCCAGGAATTTAGAATATTCGGTTATTTCCCTTTTCATTTAATTTACAGCCTTATCACAACCATTCCCCTCCTTAGTTCTTCCAGATGGATAAACTATTCTGTTGTCAGACTGGACAAAGAAGAGTAAATTTGTTTAGCAACTTTATCAGAACTGAACTGTCTCCACACCCCATGTTAAACACAATCAGCATTCCCCAGCAAAAATAATTTCCTTGCAAATGGCAAATTTAGGCTATATTTTCACATAATATGCTTTCCAGGTATAAAATAATGCTCACTGCTGTTCTCTAGACATCTTCTAATCTGCTTGTCTCTTCCTGAAATAAAACAGTATCATTAGATTTGTTTGCAGCAAAAGCACTTGGAAAAGACAGGCCTGAAAATACACCCTTCTGTGAAATGAGGCCTCTGCACTAAAAGTGTTCCTCTCAGCTATATCTAGAGTGCTTATACATGACAATAATACCATTTTATCAGCACTCACCTTTCTTCTGAGAGTTTTCCTGCAAGGTTTTTTGAGTTGCTGAAAAATTGTGTTATTATACCTCAGCTGTATTGCAGTGAGTTCTAAAGGACTTCTCAGTCACTACAAGGAAAACCTGCCAGACTCTCGACATTTTTGTTTAATAAATACACCTTGATAGGAGGATATCATTAAAAAGTAATACATTTCTTCAGTCAAAATAATGCAATTCATAAAAAATGAACTGTGCTTACCTGTTGTATGCCCACAGCATAGGTTTTTAAAAAGAAGTCTGAGAATTCAAAGTATTCTTTAGTTACATTTCCAGGACTTCCATACCTTTAGAAGGAAAAGGACACAGATATTTACACTGTGAGAAGTCTATGGTGTCAGGAAAATACAGTACTTTCTAAAACTTAAAGGACCCTGAGTGGTCTTCCATCAGTGAAGGAAAACTTTACCACAGGTTCCTTCTAAGCCATCCTTTCCCATGTAACACCTCATTTCCCTTTTCTTTTCTTAAAGTATCCCAAGGTAAGATACTATACTCAAGTAAACATGGCTGGCTTTTTGTCGCAAGCTCTGTAACTTCCATGTTTATGGATTTCTTTCCAAATCTTCCCCTGCCTTTGTGTTTGAGAATAGAAACACTTTATGTCTGAGTGTAGTAAAATAAATATGTAGTTAGATAGATTTACTTTTCCTGTGGGGCAAATTTCTTGCCATCTTAAGGGAGTCAAATCATTTCACTATGAGCTGAGACCAGGTTGTGTCAGTGCAAGGCAGAGGACAGCAGCAGGAAAACCTCTTCAGTGACCACGAGCTGTTTAATTGATCAAACTGTCTTCTCCACTTGCATGACAAGTAAAGGTACAGACTTGTAACCCAAATTTAGGTTTTAACCAGTTTGTTACCGTTCAAAGAGACGAGCCACAATATGCAATGCCCACTTCTTGCATTTCCACCACACCAGCTCTGGTCTATCATCTTCATCAATTTGCAAAGTCTCCTACAAACAAATACATTATTTTAAATTAGTTACGTCATTTGTTGAGAAGCAAATATGCTTTAAATATCCCTTGCTGAGTAAACTAATATAAACACACAGCATGGACTAAAGCTTCGATTTTGTTAACAGTTATATGACACTCAGGAACTTTCAGTTATCTTAATTAAGCAGGATAATGTGTGTGTGCAATGCCTGTACTTTAATTTTAAAATAATGCATATTTTAAAAAAGCAAATTCTTAGATACATTTGCATACTACATTACTCTGGCTCAAAAATCCAAGGATAACAATCTTCAGAAAAGAACACTTAGAAAATCTCTACACTGTCTGCTCCTCAAATGCCAACACACAAGTATCAGAGGTCTTTAGAAAGGTAAAACTCACCAGTGGTACATTTCGATCAATGATGGTCCTGAAGATCTCCATCCACTGAGTCATAGTCTGGTTATTCACCAACTGGAGGGGCAATGCATACTGCAATAAGGAAAAAAACAGAGGTATGAAATACTATTTTTCTCTGTAAAAGACAGATCTTTATGCAGTAGTTACATTCTAAGGAAGATGAGGTTTTAAGTTTAGTTTTAAGTAAAAAACGAAAACTAATTACGTTACATATCAACACTACTCTAACTGCATCTCTCTTGGTACAATTTGAAGAGGAATTTCTGAGCAGACATAATTTAAGGAAAGTGCCTTGGTCTAAGAACTTCCCAAGTCTCTTTGTTTTTCTTCTTCACAACAGCTCAGGTATGTTTTAGGAACACAGCAGTATCAGTATTACAGGTTTTGGGCAAACCAGTAGCATTTTAGCAAGCCAAATGTACTCACTACTGACAAAAAAAGAGGGCACAGTCTTATGCTGTACCAAGGGAAAAATAGGTTGGATATTAGCAAAAAGTTTTTTATGGAAAGAGTAATAAAGTACTGGAATGGTTTGCGCGGGAAGGTGGTGGAGTCACCATCCCTGGATGTGATTAAAAAAAGACTGGATGTTGCACTTGGTGCAATGGTTTAGTTGAGGTATTGAGGCATGGGCTGGACTTGATGAACTTGAAGGTCTCTTCCAACCTTGTGATTTTGTGATTCACTACTACTACCTAGCTACTATCCAGTAAACCTCATTTCTCTACAAAATCCAAAGAAAAGTAATGATATTCAGGCAAGTTATTGAAAAGAAAAATAGGCGCTTGGCACTTCTTTTTAGCTCTCCATCCATTTAGTAACAAACTATTTTAGCTTTTTAACACGCAGTAAGAATTTTCAGGCTGTTCCTTATGAAGGATTTGGTTTGGTTTCTGATTCTCTGTAAGTACTCGTTCACAAAACTCACCTCAGTAAAAGCCAAACTTATCTCTCTAAAGTGCATGTGCCTCAATACATAGTATCTGCCAGATTTTCAGCAGGTAATGAGAAATGCCTCCTAGTGAAGTGCAACATCTGACAATTACACTACAATATTCATTACTGACACTTTCAGAGGCCAACCACACAGTCTAGATACCCATGCAGTTCACATCAGGCTATATGCAACTTTATAAAAATAGGAACACTTCTCTAGTAAGCTTACAGATACAGTGTGCAGAAGCATGCTACATTCATTAAAAATTTAATCTGGGCAATGATGTGAGCAGCTTCAAAGTAGAAAAATCTATAAATATCCTACGTCTATAACAGCCATTTATTGTACATGACTTTTCCCATCCAAAAGGGTATTCTTATTCAGTCACACCTCTTAGTGTACTGAAAGGGGTCATTGTGCCCAGCAAAGTAAAAGCCTGGTTTTCCTCTATGCAGATACCAACCTGAACAAGAGCATAGAAGATTTTTAAAATTTGTTTCTGAAGGAGTACAGAGTAATGGGAGTTATCAGGCAGAAGCTGGATCATCTGCTGCTGAATCCGAGGCAAAAATATTTGCATGGCTGCTATGAGAGGATCTCGCTCCTCTGCCTTTTTGTACCTGCAAAGGAAACAAAAATGTTGGTCCAGGATCTATACACTGGCGATTCTAATGCCTATTCCCTACCAACAATTTCATTTCTGTGCCCTAAAAAAACAAAAAAAAAAGACTATCCAGCACTCACTCAATCACTCTCCCCTCCTCTAACCCCCATCTGAAGTCTTGGTGCAAATTCACCAAAAATACCTATAAATAAAAAAAACTGAAAACAACAAATGTTGCCTTACACCAAAGCAGTTACTGAGAAGAACTACTGAACTGTCACTTCGCAGGAGGAGCAGGGACTTCAATTTCTCTGCTGTTCATACCAATGCTAAACCCAAACTGGATGCTGAACAAATGGGAGTGAACAGCCATTGAAAGGGAAAGACAACTCCTTGCTTTGGAAAAGGTTCTCTTTCTCCATTACATTCCTTTTGTGTTGTTTATACACTTTTCTAACAATAGGCAAATTAAAAAAAATATAAGCCCCACTACACTGCTCCTAATTTACGCTTTGTGGATTTAGCCTACCAGGAAGATGCTACAGGTAATAATATGCCATAGCAGTATATGACAATGACAGCCCTGTATTCATGACATAAAAGCAGAAAATAATTTGCATTCATACATTCTAGAATTTGGGGTATCTTCAAACAAAGGAAGTTACAATCCTAAGGGGTTTTTTTACAGCCAGATCAAAAGTACAAAGCCTCAAGAAACACGTCTCAGTAAATTCATAGTGATTATTGCTGGCAGCTCTGCTTTCAATTCACTAATGATACAAAGATGATGAATATTTTTCATTTATTTGCAGGAAAGGAAGCATATGATCATTATTAATTCCCATTTTCTATTTGAATTCCCTTGTAGAACTGCCAGTGCTCTTAAGAATGTCATTTTCAGTAATCAGCTTAGACTGAAAGTACCAATTCCTCATCTACTGATGGACATGTACTTACTCGTAAGTCTTCACCAGCTGATAGAGGCACAGGAGGCTCCCAAGCCAGCTGCCACTGTTTGGAGACTGCAGGTAATATCCTATCTTGTCTACCACAGCTGTCCAATGGCCAGGGAAGTCATGTTTAATGATAGCACGGAGGCACATTGTCAGCTGGGCTCTAGTGCAGCGGGGAAAAAATTGTAAGTGAATAAGGTCATGGCATAGTGTTTAAATTAAAGGATACATCCCAAATCTTGGTTTATTGGCTACAATACCTATATTATGTCATAAGTATAGTACATATTTGGACAGCACTCAAAGAGTTCTGGGAAGTAGCAGAGGAAAAGCAAAAAAAAAATCTGCCACGATTTAACTTTAAGGAATAAAGTTCAGAACATTTTAGCTACTTTTCTCCCTCCCTCCTCCCTCTTCACATGTATCAAGCAGTATTTTAAAAGAATTAATTGCTCATTATACCAGCTAGCTTTGTGGTTTGAAAATGGATGTTTATACTTGCCTATCAAGCTGAAAGCAACCACAAAAACACACATTTATATATTTTCATTAAAGAATAATGGCCTGTGTTATGATCCAAGCCACAGGTTCCTCAAGAAATTACAATTTTCCTGGGACCTTCTAGAACAGCACTTTCTCAACCTCCAAAGCATATGGCAGAGTCAACTAGTTAAAGAATACCTTACTGTTTCTCTCCTGCCATACACTTTTAGATGCCACTTCCAATGGTGAGGCAATGCAGACCTGTTGATTCACTAAACTGAGGTGTGACTAAAAAAGCTGAGCAGCACTGAACTAGAACCTGTGGAGAAATATTTTTAGCTCTGCTAAGCAATGAAAAAACAAAGCCTGCAGAAAACATCAGTTCCCATTCTATCAGCCTCACTTTAATTAAAGGGGTGAACAATCACAGACTGTAGTATGTCTGTGATTCTTAACTATTCTTCCAGCAAAAGCAGAACAGCAATTCTTCATTCTTTTAACACCTTAAAACCAAGAACCCTAATACATAGTTAAATATTGGGGTTACATAAAAAAATTGATAAAGTAATTAAGAAAAGGGCTACTAGAAAAAAGGTATCTTGGACAGTATTTCCCTGCATGGTTAATTCTATATTGCAGACAGCCCCATATATACTATCTGCCTTAAATCAGCCAGACAGACAGGCTGTTACTACAGCAAATGTTACAAGACACTCTGAACAACACCCTTAGAGGATAAACCACATAACAGGGCTCACTGCCAGGGCTCACCACTTTTCTGAAAAACATACATGAAGAAGTGTAAATAGACTATTATTACTTTTGCAAAACAACTACTTGTCTCATCTCCCAAAACATCGAGATCCTCATGTTAACAACATCCAGTCCTGCAGGTCTGAAAACCCGAGCCATAGAAACATCTCTGAGTAATGTAAGGTACCTCACTAAGTCAGGAGAACGAATGATTCCTTCTACAATGTTATCCCGAATCTGCTGACGATCATTTTCATGAATATTAAATGGAAAAACCGCTCCTCCGGGAGGTGGCTCACGGTCCGGCCAGTACTGTGTCACCATGTTCTTCAGGTAAATGGCAGCTACGTACAGACAGTGGGGAAAGAGTAGTTTAATTCTACACATTGCCCAGTGCTCAACATGTAGAAGAGCTAAAAGTAGAACAAAGAGTTGGAAAGGCAACTGAAAACCACCACCTGAATTCTTAACAATTATGGGCACTGAGCACAACTGAATCAGAAAAACATTTTTCTTATGATTTTATACAAGATCAGGCTCAAGCACCTGACCAGAACAGGATAATATTTCCATCAACATCCATCAAGGTACTAGAGCATACCATATGAACATAATATCCCATCATTCTAAACAAGCCAACAAAAATCTACCTATCTGTCTTTTCACTCATTCCTAAAAGAACGACTCAAACTCAGTAAGTGAAGTTTTGGAAGGCTCATGTAAACAAATCACTGCACACACAGATGGGACATTGCTTGGGGAAATTCCCAGTATGAAACTGGCATGTGGCCTACCTTCTATTCAGACAGAAATGTTTGTTGTGAATTCCCTAAGCTTTATTTCACTATTAGGATTTCCAATAATACCTTTGAATTGTTCCCTTCTGTCTCACACAAAAAAACCCAAGAAAAATAAAGTTAATCTTCAACAGAAAATAAAGCAGCATTTATGCATCAGTATTAAAATGCCTGAAGGCATTCTTCAGGAAACGTAAGAAATATGGTATGAGGCATTAAAGGAATGTGATTAATAAACTCTCATGCCTGTACACTGTTTTGGTTGATTACTAGCTAGGGTTTTAAAGTATAAATAAGATATCCTTGGGTACAATCACTTCTTTTGGTGATAACAAATTGCAAAATATAAAAACATGTAGTGTGTAAAATATTTTATAGGAGCAAGAGGAAAAACAGCTCTTTGTCTATGACACGCCAAACTAGTCAAACAAGAAACAGGTCCTGAAAGACCAGCCCAAGAGTTTAATCTGTTTTGTCCATAGATCTTGTTGTTATACAAATTCTTGGCTTTTAAAAAATTCCTAGGGAAATCTGTTGGCTTGAAAATATGACTTAAATGTGCTTTTCCATTTTACACCCGTATTCTGTAAAAAAAAAAAGGTACACTCTACATAGTTGTTTTTTTCCCTGAATGGTAGTGAAATGAGAGATTAATTTATAAAAATGATCTTATGGAGTTCAGATTAAGCCTCAAACTTTACTACAGAATGGACTAACAACACCATTCAAAGTTGGATTATCTTTGAAAAAATAAAGGCCAGCATGACAAACAGAATATGTCAGCACACCCCAAAGCACTCAGGGGATTAATGGGATCTGTACAAAAAAAAACCCAGCAGTGCTTCTATGGGAAATGCTGTTCCACAGGATAAAAACAAAGCTGTGAATGAAACAGTGTTAATTAATTTAATGGAACACCTGAACAGTCTCTGTATCTGACAAACATATTACAGAGTAATAGTAAAAAATGGATTATGAAAATTTAGGATCTGGTCTTCCACAAATGCATACCCTAAAGTTAACTGTACCACTATACCTGAACTCACACACACACAGCTGAGCAATCCTTCCAGACAGGCTCAGACTGTAACTGTGCAGTTTATCAGTGATGTGACCTTCCTTCATATCTACTTACTTAAGTCACCAAGATACTGACTAAATGTATGTGGCTACCCTTGATCTATGAATTAAGGAGTGATTTCCGTTTTTCAGAAATTTTCACTTTTCCAGGGAAAATAGATTCAAATAGAGAAACGTACTCAAATGTGATACCCTTTTCTATTTTTAAATTCACACTTTCATTGGCATCATTACTTCTGCACCACCAGGAGAAATAATACCTAAGGGTTCTCAGTTTTTAGTAGAAATCATGCTTTTTTCATATCAGTATCACAGCAATCCAGTAGGGATCACTATATACACAGGGAAAGCCAAAGTAGGACTCTATTCTATACTCATGGTTTTATCTGACCCTCATGATGGAAAGAAACAGCAAAAATAGATCCTTTTCATTTCCTCCTTCAGAACAAACCTGAACTGACTTACACTGCAACAGTTCAAGAGTCTGTTCAAGTAACAGACTGACTGAAAGAAAACAGAGCAAGGGATTTTATCTCACCTGCTTGACGCACTGGAAATTCAACTTGGTCGGATACTATGATCTGCAGCAGACTTGGAGCAAAGTTGATGATCTTGTAGGACTGAAATACATAAACAACACAGTTAGTAACTCACTATGTTTAAAGTAGGCTGTGTTAGCAAATGTTGAATGAGAAATACAAACTAAGGATTTGGCACTGATTTTGCATCCTCCTCGTGATGTATGAAAGGCTTCAGGACTTGAATTTACCAAGATATGCAGAAATCCAAATAATTACTTGTAAAAGCAAAGCACATGGGCAGAATAAGTAATGTGAAAAGGTTCTCAATTAGAGACTAGTGATAATGAATATTTAAATAATTCTAAGAATACATAGTGAAAATCACTAGATATCTGTTTTTGAATTATTCAACTTAGCCCCAAAAGTCAAACGGATATTGACAAGCTTCATCAATATATGCCATTTATTAGCAAAATAGTTTGTGGTAGAACAGCAATAGCAAAGAGATTAAAAAAATAATTTAGAATTGTTTTCAAGTTTAAACAGCATCTGCATTAGCCACATGCAACTATCTTTTAGCAAACTAGATGTATAGTGAATCTCAATAAAAACTGGGGAAACAGTAGCACAAACATTTTCAATTAAAATCAAGTGTAGGCAGATGACACTTCAAAACCCACAGCCTTCATGGGAACTTCTCAAACACGACATCAACCATGCAGCTGATGAAAGAGAAACCAATGCTCAGTGAACTTCTGAGCAAAGCACACCAGATTTGAAAGATGTGACAATCTGATAGCATTATCCTGCTGCCATCCACCAGGGCTCCTCCAGCGAGGAATCGCTGACTCAGCATGGTGCAGTTACTACTAAGCCTTGGCAGCTCAGTAGTGGCAGGTCAGATCTTTCATCCCTTGGATCCACGTGTTTTATGTTCAAAGAGAGAGGTTTCTTAGGGCTAGATGGCAGCAGCTTTCTGTATTTCGCCTTTTATAGTATTTCTTCCCACTAGATTATGCCTGGCAGTTCTGTGGCTGTTCCCAGAGCTGAGCTTAAAGCACAAGTATGGAACATCCTCCCATAAACTCTGCTTCATTCGAAAGCTGTGAAATAAAAGATATTTTCTGCCCTTCATGTCCCCAGTTCTTTGATCTACCATATCCATAACAAGGTAAAATTACACTGCTTTCATGATGTCTAAGTGTCCCAGCTGCATCGTGACACTATCATTCGATAATTTTACCAAATCACTTAACTTTCTGGCCCTCATTTTATTCACTATAATGACAGTGTAATTCTAACTCAGAGACTCATTTGATGTTTATAGAGTAATCTGAGATCTGAGATAAAAGCAGTAGTGGCAAATCAAAAGCATACTTTCCTGCAATTTCCTTCTCTATAAACTTTAATTATCCCTAAGAAATTCTCCAAATAAAGTAAAAGCTGTAACATCCAGCACAGGAACTCCATTTATCCACAGACATGCTGAATTTGTTGAAGCATACTGGATTCCAAAGATCACCTTTTAATCCAGTATCCTGAAGGTACAAAGCTTGCCCTTCAGTCACTACTGGACAACATTGGTGGGTTCTGACAGGGCCACAGTCGACTGCAGCATCCTCCAGCACTCAACACCCAAGTTGCATGGAGATAAGGAAAACATGAGAAATCCCAGCAGCACAGAAAACCAAAACCATGCATGAACTCTAACCATCCTTTTTGTTCTCAACAGTGCCTGTACACTGTTCTCAGCCCAATCTACAAAGCTTTTACCACTATAAACACACCAATTGAAAATGCAGCTTTGGGGGGTTGTTTTGTTGGTGGTGGTTTCCTGCTGCAATCCTACCAGCACCACATTTAGGCTGAATACAGTGCTAGCAATATTAAATCCCTTTCCCTGTCCTAGCAGGTTTTACTGAATCTACATTAAAACCACTGCTACTTCGGGAAGCTTTATGGGTACCACTTGTGCTGGTGTACAACTGCTCTCCCTGAAGTTTTGCCAGGATCCACACAAATATGGTCATTTGCCTCTGTGCCAGATCCACCCGGCGAGCGCCCACCATGACAAAAGGCCTGTTACACAGAAGGAAGGCACAGTGTCCCCAAGGGGTCCCATCCCACTAGCACAGCGCTACGTGCGTGTCTTTACACTTCACACACCACCACCCCTACAGAGATCGCCAGGCCCATTAAATCCTTCTGTTCCCTATTACTGTCACGCCCGTAATTTACATTTTTACATAGCTCTGTTTACTACTCGTTATCAGAAACAAGAAGACTGTAGAGATCAACAGAGACTGTGAGCCCACGTTAGAAACAAGACACACGGTTCTGTTGTATTTGTGAAGCTCAAATTACATGCTGCTCATTTGTGCAGCAACAAACCCGGGTCAGGAAAACTACATGCTGTTTGCAGTTTTCAGAACAGAGGACTTTTAAAAAAGCTGCATGCAGCAACATTTTTCCTATACCAGCACATTCTCGTTTGTTTAGTTGTCATGCTAATTGGGATGTGTCCCTTCCCTGTTTTGCTCCGGACATCAGCAAACAAAGCTGAACCTACCCCAGGAGCAGGTGCAGAGCCATTATCAGGTGTATACTGTGATATGGAAATGGACATGGAAGAGACCTTGGAACTGGATGAGTTCAAACAGACAGTTCTTTATATCACTGCAGCTGCACCTTAACAAAAGGAGAGCAGGAACATTGTCAGTGCCACAGAAGGAACACAAAACCATCTGCTGACTTTGAAGAGCAGTACCCAGGAGCCGCAGGGAGGCACCAGATGGCTGAAATAGACCTTCAGCACAGCTCCCACAACGCAGCACGGTGCTTTGTGCACCTGGTGAATGATTACACTGCCTTGAACCCACATTGCTGGGATCTGGTAAAACTTTCTGTGGAAGTGTTGATCCATTGGGGCATATGTTTATTGTTTATTTTAAAGAGAAGGTGAAAGTTTTTGAAAAACAAACTTTCACTGAGTACTTACAAAGAGCAGTTATTTTAAAGCTGTGTAAAACACATACAGGCTGTTCTTGTATGAATCCCAGATCAGAGCATCTATGTTAAAAGAATCTCATTTAATTTCCACTGGGATTAAGAGGATGGGATACAGCAGTGTGCAAGGCTAGCAGCTACACTGGGAGAGGCACACAGCATTGGGAAGGCATAACTGGGTAAATTTATAGCAGTGGAGAAGAGATGCATATGACCCATGCATGTTGTTCCATCTGTGTCCACTGTCTCAGGATCTGTGCACTGCAGCTGCACAGCTTTTTGCACTCTGTTCCATCACCTCTAGCCTGATGTATCCTTCCTGTGTCACACTCACAGCTCCAGGCTGCAAAAGATCAGAGAACACATCTTTTTCTGCCTATCTCCTCTTCCATTTGATTAGGTATAGAACATATGACACAGAAGTGAGCCTCAGATGGCCAGTGAGCCCCAGGGCCACTGAAAAACATCACAAAGAAGACCATCACTTGTACAGGGCTAGACTACAAGGACAGATAAGTAGCAAAAAATGTATTAAAATCTCCCCAAATGGATCCTACTGAAGTAAATACTTCTGATGTCTAATGTTCATATTTGGCTTGCAGGTTCTCACACATCATACACTACTAAACTCACTTCATGAAGCATTATTCTTGTGTCTTGCTTGCTGTCCCATTTAAAGACCAGAACTGCTCCAGAACCACAAGAGTCAGTGACCTTCCCACTGTACTGATGGCAACCACAGTGCCCAAGTGCAGAATGGCACTGAGAGGTGCTTCTTCCCCTGTAAAACAGCAGGACACTTCAGGACAACGGATATAGGAAATCTGGAAGCCTTCCTATAGGTTCTGCAAGCCTAGATCATCCTTCTCCACCAGTAAAAAACATCATTTTTATACCTCTGAATACAAGTATAGCACATAAAAATCACTGAAAAAAACAAGGCACTGCATCTTTGTTTGCCAAAACAAACACACGGAAGAAATTTGTACCTTGAATTAATGAGAAATTAATTTTTTACAAAGATAATTTCAAGACTTAAATATATCTGATTCAAATGCTCAGTTACCTGGTTTACCAAGTCTTATTTCTGTTTCTGGGTACTGAAAATGTGTACTTAGAAATTCCATCAGCAAACTTAGGAGTATTTCTGCACTAGTTAATAGCATTTTCACTCTTGTTTTTTCACACTGTCAGTCACAGACATTTGTTAAAACAAACCAGAACTTCAAAGGACACCTTTTTCTTTCCCTGCCTATATGCAAAGGTACTATATGGGGAGGGGAAAACACAGTGTTTTCACACAGAGTGAAAATAAGCTTGTGTAAGAACTCACCTGAATTTCTTTCCTGTATGGGTTCTGCTGCCCAATTCATCCAGTATCAAAGAAACTTCGCTTTTCACACAACTTTTAATTATCCAAGTTAACTATTAGCTTTATTTAGTTTCATTAGTTCTCATTAGTTTTAATTATCAACTTCCTCATCAAATTGGTCTCAGATTTCTCCCTCTAGGTATCATGAGGTGCTCACTGGCACTTTCAGAGTGGCCTTAAGGTCCCTGCCTACTATGGCAGCCAGCTCAACAATGACCTGGAAAGATATGGAAGGAAGCCAAACTTTATTCTGGACTCTTCTGCTTTTGGGTAATCTTTTCACACTTCTTCCAGCATTGCTACTCAGTTGCTGTCAAAGCCAAATTATGTAACTCCTACTCAATATTTAAAAAGCTCAACTGTATTTTTGCAATTATGTTCTTGTTTTCTCCTTTGCTACAGGCCAAAGGAATGTGTTACAGCATGTTGGGCCACTGAAGATTAATGCATAAAAATTGTATGGAAATCCTCTTTGAACTGGAATTAGAATGACTTTGTATGTTCAGTAACCAGACAGTGTACTTCACAGCACTCCAAGAACTGGCACATGAAAGCAGGACATAACTATAATATAAATAAACAAATGAACCCAGCAAACGTCCTTGAAGTCCACACAGATGTAACAGGAGTAACAGCCTGGAACTGATACTGAAAAATGATGCCCAGAAACTGAGTATATTTCTTGGTATGATAACTAACTGTTCTACTAAGTACAGTGTGAGTGATAAATATCATCATCAAGTGCAAGCTAATTATGTGACAGAGCTGAACTAAAAAAAGGCAGGGCAGGGGGGCAAAAGAAAAAGAGAGGGATGGAAAGACGTGTACACTTAGAACTCAAGAGGCTAAAAGGGAAATGACAGCAATTACATGACATAGACACTGACCTGGCAGGAAACTGCTCTACTTTACCAAGAATCAGATTTCAAATAAATCCCATGCTTACAGTTGTGTTCATATCACAGAGAGAAATGAAGTTTGTTGATGATTTTGAAGTAGCATCAACCAAGAAGAAAGATCAGAAAAATCCTACTAAGAACTGAATGATCTATAGAACTGCACCAACAAAAATGGGGTGGGGTAAGAGGCCAAAGTACACACTCAGGTACTCAAGGATGACAGAATTTCTCCTAAAAACTTGACGTTCCTGAGTGAAGAACAGGAACAGGATAAAAGGATCAAGGGAGTTTGGTATATTGAGTGATAAGAAACATGCAGATGTTGGACACAAAGAAGATAATTGTAGATTTTGTATTTCATGGGGTATTAGCAGCATTGAGCACAAGACTTTCTGGAACACTGCAAACAAAAATGACCAGACTTCACATAAAAGATTATTTCAAAGGGAAACCAGTGCAGAGAAGAGCTATGGCCCTATTACCAGATTTCACAAATTTAGTTTTATGATATGGCAAAGCAAACAGCCTGCTGAGGCTAGAAAAGCAGGCCTCTAGGGGATCAGCCTTTGACAAATCTATCAGAGAAGGTACCAAGAAACCTGAAGTAAGATTGGCACAAATGGATATAAATGGACCATAAACCAATTTTGGCTGAAAACCAACACTTGTTTCTAGGTGTGAGAGGAAGAAAATTCACAAGCAGCCCTCTAATAGATATAAAACGGACAAAAAAGAAAAAAAGAAGTGATTCCATTTCTGAATGCAGTTGGGTGATAACCCAGAAGGCAGGCAGCAAATTGACTGATTTGGGTGTATCTTTACACACGTGCAGGAACATACAGAGGAGAAAGAAGCATTTTCAAATATGTTGGGCCTTCTTACAGGTAGAAAAGCTTTCATTCATGCAAACTCCATTCCCCATGCTCTACACTGTAAGCAAACTGTGGAGTCAGGACTATTAGGATATTGTTCTAAAGGACTGTGCTGGTACAGCATGAGGTGCCTACAGACAGGCACTGTCTTGGTGCACTAGTGTGATCTGCAGCATCTGGAAAGCTCATGGCACTCATGGATCCAAAGCTGAATGCCAGTGTACACTGCAGATGAGCTAACACAGCCAAGGTTTACCTCAACACTCCCAAACCTGTCTCAAGAGCAGCATCCCTGTAACGGTGAAACAGAACAAAGGTGACTCCTGTTCTGTTTGGCCAAGGGCTCCATCACCACTTCGGGTACTTTCTGCTTGGTTGGTGGATTGATCCCTTTGCTAGAACAGCACCTGGATTCCAGCACTTGCAGGAACACAGGGACATGCCAACACTACATCAGATACACGGGAGCAGAGTCTGACACATCGCTTTGAAGCCTTGCTTCAAAAGCACTAAAAAGCTTCAGATGTCAAAGTCCCACGTTAAGCAGCGTTGCTCAGGAGCACTTTTGTTCCTCTCATCCAAAGAGTCATGTCAAACCCAGCACTGCATCAGCACATGATGTCAGAAACACCATGCTTCACCTAGTAACAGGAAGCCTACACAAAAATAGGTATGTCTCGATTCCAGGATTCATTCTTCATAAGAGTTAGAAAAAAGAAAATGCATCAAGTATTTTAAAAGAAAAATCTGCATCTCAACCCATTCTCAAGAAGTCTGCTTGCACTCTTGAATCTAAAACCTGTGTCTTTCATGAGAATCGCGCTATCCATCACTTAAACTTAGAACACTTTACAGCTCTCAATCTTAAAATGCTTTCAAGACTGCTCCTGAGCTTCACAGCACTTACTGGTGATGACAGCGTTAGGAGCAGGACCCAGGAACCCAGAAGCTTTGTTCTGAGCAGAACACTGTACTAGCAGTAGTTTGTATTGTTGTTTTGACTGCTATGCAACAGGTTGCTGACAAATACTTGTCATTTCCCTCTGAGTCCTCAACAGTAGGGATAAAAACAGATACTGATGGATTTTTAAAGTAACTACGCCAAAAAGAGAAAGAAACCCTTGCATCCTTATCTAAATATTCACAAGAGCATTCTCAATGTCCAGCACTTAATCCACTGATTTACTAAAGGAATTTACCAACTGCTAAAGCAAGGATTAGCTATATCTAATTCAGAAGGAGTTTTACATTGCCTAAATATAAAACTAAGCTGGAGGAGCAATCCTGAACAGCATAATTCCTGACAGCCACTTCTCATTGTTTTGTTAACACACCAACACAACCAAATTAAAAAAGTACGAGTCCTCAAAGAGAACTGATCAAGTATTCCATCAAAGCATAGAAATTAACGTTTTATTAATGCTGTGCAAGGGAACTTTCTCTTTTCTCGAACGTTCAAAGGTTGGGGTCACAGTTTCATTCAGTGCATACTGGCGCTACTCTAGGAAAAGCTTTTTCCCCCCGAGGGTGGTTCGGCACTGAACAGGCTCCCCGGAGAAGTGGTCACAGCACCAAGCCTGACAGAGTTCAGGAAGTGTTTGGACAACACTCTCAGGCACATGGTGGGATTCTTGGGGATAGTGCTGGGCAGGGCCAGGAGCTGGTCTCGATGATCCTGATGGGTCCCTTTCAACTCTGCATATTCTGTAATTGTATGATTAACTGCAGGATGCCGTGACACATACTGTCCACGAAAGCTAAAGCGCCTTCCTCCAAGTTGCACTTGCCGTGCGGCGGAACGGGACAGAACGCCTCCCCGAGCGTCACTGCCGCCCGTCCCGTCAGCGCCAGGGCGCGACCCGCGCAGGGCCACATCAATGTCATCCCTTCCCACAGCGGGCGGCAGCGCCCCGGCCACGCCGAGCGCGGGGCTGCCGCACTCGGGAGCGCCTGCCCTGGAGTNTCTATGGTGCCCTTCAGCGCCTGGATGATCCTGTTGGGATCCATCTTGGCCTTCGCCCGCCGGCTGGCAGCGCTTTCCCGGGGCAGCAGGACGCGGAGGAGCCGCCGCTAGCGCTGCCGCCCCCCCGNTTGCGACAGCTGGATATCGGGAAACGGGCGCTGCTTTACGGCCGCGGCGCCGCCTTCTGGCTTCGGGAAGGGGTCGGCGAGAGGTGGCCGCCATCTTGTTGTACGGATAGGAGTCAGCGGGGAGGGCTCGCAGGGGGCGGCGATGGCAGGCCGTGACTCCATGGGGGCGGCCATGGCGCTGTACGGAACGGCGGGGGAGGCTGCCGCCGCGCCCTGCACGCGTTGTTTTTCACTTAGGATTTTAAAATCCCGTTTTTCTTTCTCAATAGTTTACTCTGTTTTTCCAGGTAGCTTTTCAGCTTTTGTGCCAGGCTTGGGTGTTCTGCAGTTGTTACCCCGCGAGTGGTTCGCGCAAGAATTAAAAGAACGCGGGGGCTGAGCGAGGTGGTGAGGCCAGGTCCGCGGAGGAGAACTGACTCCGGTCACACTTTTCCAGGTGCCTCAGGGGTGTGCTCTCCTCAAGAACGACTGACAACATACGGGAAGACAGAAATTTGCTGCGAGGAGTTTACTAAAATGGTCTGTTGGGTCACACGGCATAATTCCTGCTCTGCTTCTGAGCAGTTTCTGTGTGATACTGGTCCTCATCATTACGTAGATCAGTAGAACCTGAAAAGGGTTTGCTTATCTTAATGCTGTTCCTGTGTGAGAGGGGGTGGGGGATGCTTACCCCTCAGCTTGTCAGGAATATACAAACACCACCTCGAACACTTAAAATCACTTGCCCCACCCTGATTCTCCACCTCTTGCCTAGTATTTCCCCCCTTAGATCCTAGAACATGCAAGTGAACCAAAGTAAGATTTAAGCATCCATGCAGGTGTAAGAAAGATGTCTGTCAAAGGTGTGATTCTCAGGTAAACAGACCATTAAATCCTCTCACCAATACGGTTTTGGTGAGCCAAATCCTTTGGTTACTTCTGCAGGTGATGTTTTACATAATATATACAAACCAGAGACCTGTGATTAAGTGGTAGGGAGAACAGAAAGACTATTTGTTGTGCTCAGGAGGAGTCAAACACAACAGCAATTACAAGATCATACCATTATATAGGTGCCTTAATAATATAGTTGGACAATATGTCATTTGTTCATTGTAATTACAAAAATTACAGTATAAACCAAAACATTAAAGCAGCTGGCACTGTGGTGATTTAATAATAATTAAAAAATGTCCCTTAGTAACTTTGCCTCTAATTAAAAAGGAATCCAGCTGTCACCATAAATGGCACCTACCTGGCATGTGGAGATTGTGCACTCTCTTGTGGTTTTCATCACCTTTTGAAGTGTTGCAGAACACCTGATCATTATCTTTCCTTTCTCCTGTGGTGCAGCTCTACAGCATCTAGCAAGAAATTGTAGGCACTTCCATTGACCTTTCCATTTCTTCTTAAAAGCAGATGAGAGGATGCTCAGTAATCATAAAATTCAAGCAAAAACAATGTTAGTGTAAAAAGTATATATTATTAACTATGGTAATTCTTTGTTGCTGTCCCATTTTGATTAAGGTAATAAATTGTCCAGTGAAAACTGCCCATTTAAAAAAATCTTCCATATCATAGCAAATCCAAATTGCTTTAAAGGATTTGTAGTGGTATATCTCTATTCCCTTTTTCCAAATTGGCATGTTGTGCACAGTTTAAGAGCAGTTCTGTTTCATTCCATTTCTGTGTATTCATCTGTGGTAAGTGAGCTTAGAAGTTATTAAATTTATTTATTGAAGGACTTCCGTAGAGCTAGTGATGTAAAACATATCAATAAAGAACAGAATATACTTAAAGGGTATTATAACATCTTCCTAAAATGAACTTTATTGCACTTACCACTTGCATTTAAAATGGTACTTTTAGTGTTGCAAGCATTGTAGTCTGTTTCCTGGGTTTGGTGGATGCCCAATACTTCTTCTGTACAACATGAACCTTCATAGATACCAGTGACTATGTTAGTCTAGAAATAAGTTTAGTCATTAATTGAAATATTTTTACGTGACTTCAAAAACTTCAGGATGAAAGTAAGTGTTTGTAAGCAAGAACTCATATGCCTTTTTGTTAGAGCAAAGATGCTGTTAATATTTGAGGTTTCATCTACTTAAAATGAATGGTTGGGTTGGCTTTTTAAAATATGTTCTGCTACTCTGCACATAAAGAATCACGAGGTAAAATTCAGAGATTTTTCTTGTCAGCTCTCTAACTGCTGGTGACAGAAGATCCAATGTGAAGGGACAAATGAAATATTAAAAAACCTAAACAAATTAAATCAAAGTTGCAGCAGTATGCAAGTAAGGGGAAAAACCCCAAGAATGATAGTACCAGGGAGATAATGTAAAGCAAATATTTCCAGGTGTGCTATAACAACAGTTTTTGTAAAATATTTAGAACAAACTCTTATTTTAAAACTCAGTTGTGAAACCAAGGATTTTCAAAGTAACCAGTTTGACCTGGAGAAAAACTAGATTCTTTACAGAGTTGTCATCAAGATGGCTGTATTAAATTCAAGCACTTTGGGGAAAACTTGAAAAGCCTTACATCTTGCAGGTTACTTACAATTAGTCCTTTGGCTTTTGGTGGCTTTGAAATGCACTCTGGGGGAGGTCTCAGCTGCACATAACTCATTTTCTGCTGGCATAGAATCCCCCTCTTTTCATGCCAACCAAGTGCCTTTAGGACAGCACCTGGTTGTAAATTGTAGTTAATAGCAGCCACTCCTGAAAAAGCATGAGAAAGAAAACAGCACTCCTCTGTGTGCCGTGTTAAAAGCAAACCACTATTTTCAACTCAGGGTTTGTTTCACTGTAGTAAACTAATGACTAAATGGTAACTAATGATCACTGAAGTGATTGGATCTGTACTTAGCATAAAGCCTTCATTCCATACCAACCATATCTCAAATGTTACTCTAGGGCCCAAAAGCTGTAGAAAGTGCCAGCTGTGGAAAAGCTATGAACTGATACTTTCCAGCCAGATTAATACTTCACAATATTATTTTTGCAAGTACAACACTGACAGGAAACATTCAATCACAAATACAAATGTGTAAGGTTTTTTCATTCTTAACAGAATTGTTTATAGTTGGGAGAAAATTAGGTTGATCAGAGACTTGTGAACAAGTGTGTAATGGGGATTAATTCATGTTTACCTGGTAATGGTACTGTATCTCTCCAATTTTAAGACACAACAGACTTTTCACATCCTTCACAAGACATGTATAGGTTTAATAAAGAGCTAGCAAGGGTGATCTGCAGCAGATAAACTTATTCCAATCCTTCAGACACAAGCCCTTGATCAGAGTTAAATTCCAAAGCCATCTGCCTCGCTGTTTTGTTGGCGTAGCTGTAGATAACAAAGCAGTCAGGGAGGAAAAGGTACCTAAACTTAACCAGCAGGACAGAGCAGTGACATTCCCTGCACCACCACTGCAGGCTGCACCATGGAGGTTTCCTCAGCTGCAGGAAGTCAGCCATGGCAGGGATGGGAGATTATTCATTGTCTCCCCTCACTTCCACGACTTGGGAAAAAAACCCACAATAGTCACGAGTTCATTAGAATTTTGGAAACTTTGGGAAAGCCTTTGTCACAGTTGAACACCTCCCTGAGCTGGCAGCTCAGCCCCACACAGCCACTCCCCTCCAGCAGGACAGGGAAAAGAACTGGAAAGGCAAAAGTGAGAAAGCCTCAGATAACGACAGTTTAGAGGTAAAGCAGAAACTCAAGCAAAGCCAAGCAAGGAATTCATTCACCACTTCCTGTGGGTAGGCAGGTGTTCAGCCATTTCCAGGAAAGCAGGGCCCCATCATTTGTGACGGTGACTTCAGATATCAGACACTGTAACTCAAATGTCCCCCTCTCCTCCTTCTTCCCCCAGCTTGTATTGCTAAGCACATCATGACCTGATCTGGGGTATCCCTTGGGTCAGTTGGGAACAGCTGTCCTGGCTTTAACTGCTCCAAATCCTTGTGCTCCCCCAGCCCACTCCCTGGTGGGGCAGTGTGAGAGGCAGAAAAGGCCTTGACTCTGTGCAAGGCCCGCTCGGCAATAACCAAAACATCCCTGAGTTACCAACACTGTTTTGGTCACAAACCCAAAACACAGCCCTATATCAGTTACTCTGATTAAAATTAACTCTCTCCCAGCCAAACCATTACACCCTCCCATTTCAGGGTAGTTCCAATATTTCACTGATGTCAAGAGAAGGAAACACAGGAATTTACTCACTATGAAAACATAGTGTTTCTTACCTTTAAAGTCTATCTTCAGCAGGCTGCATGGGAGAAGTAAATTGGAGAGAATTTAGGTGGTATTCCATTTGCACAGCAGACAGCAATAGGAAATTTAGCAGAATGATGATGCCCCTTTGTACATTTTAATTCAACCTGATTATAATCCTTATATAGTTATTTTTCCTAATGAAATGATTCCATCAACTTCACTTAACAATTACTGAGAAAAAAGGAGTGTAAATACAACCTACACTGTCAGACAGTATTTACATGAAAACTACACAGTAAAGTACTTCCATGTTGTGAAACTCACCTGTTAATTGCTTTGCCCAGAAGCAGAATAAATAAATAGGTCATTGGTCTGGACATACTGACTAGACTAAAACCACGTCAGTAGAAAATGCACTGAAATATTCTGAAGTACTTCGAGAAGATTTCAAAAACAATTATTAGTCTAGAAGCCTAACAAGATATCCCTACCCTAGTGTTTATCATCATGGAAAAATCATATGATGCAACATTTTTAGGTATTTTGGAGATCAGAGCAGCAATTTTCTACCAATGGATTTTCAACAGCTATGGGTATAGAAAAAAAGGTGCTTGGTCTTCTGCAGTGGTTTTTTTTTTTTTTAAACAGTCTTAGCATTTAAGGTTCAGTTACAGCCTTTTGAATTGCTTCTAGTCTGCAACCTTCTTTAGGACAGTACCTGTTCAGCTGTATTTACTCTCCTTTTTGTAACAGAGTTTAGTAAAACCTGTGTTCACAGCTGGCTAAAACCACAGTGAAAACCAACTGTTCCAGCTAAAAAGGTACTCTGTGAGAAACCTACAGGATTAAATCAATGATATTTTTAGTTATTCTAAGGGATGAGACTTCTCCAAGTTGTGTATTCTTTTAAATAAAAAATAGCAGGACAAAACCAGACATTTTATTTTCAAGTAGCTACTACTGTAGAGATTATTGTGAGTCAGGCTAAAGCCTAAAAACTTTCACTTAAAAAAAAATCCATTACATAACCTATGGTCAAAGAACTGTATAATTAGATTTTCTAGTTCATCTTACCTGCACAAATCTGGCAGTAACTGTGTATTCTTTTTAGCTAGGAATGTAAAAATCCATATTATACAAGATACAGCTCTGAAAGGTTTACCTCATATCTAGTTAAACTGCCACTTAGTCTGGAGTGGGCGTCCTAGAAATAAGCCTCTTTGTTGGCTGAAATCAGAACTAGCAAGTTTAAAAACACAAAATACAGGCTTAGTGTACAATAGTTAAGACTCGACATTTTTGTAGTGGTAAAAACTAGGTTTCCCAAAGCTTGTCCTACCTCACCTTCACTCAAAATTTGCTAGAGGAATTAAACCCAGACTTGAAATGTGACAATCCTCAAAATCTGTATGAAAAAGAAAGCTGAGCTTGGAACAAAATCAAGATCTTTATGCCAGTAACTTTATGAAGTTATGCCAGACTTGTTTTGGCATCTGCATGATAGCAAGGGCAAACTGAAGTTGGAAGCTGTGAAACCACTTAGCTAGAAACAGCAGCTTTGTACCAGGTCTGAAGTTTACTCAGTTAAGGTTCTTTTATTTAAATAAGCAGGGAGCTCAGCTGCTTTCACTTTGCATAGCTCTGCTTCAGCCTTAGATATACCAGTCAGGCTTGTGCACTGGCTAATTAAGTATACTCAGATCAAATGCTTTCTACTGTTAGAACAATTTACTGAAGGTTTTGAAAGGAGAGAGAGCCAGTGACCTACCTTCTTACTAGTTCATATTACCATTTTAAACATGGCAACTATTTATAATATTTGACACTGCAGCTTAGACAAGGACACACATCATGGCTGTTCAGTTCAGGCCACAAGAGTACTAAAGGCTGGTCAAAAAGCCCAGGAGATTTAAGAAAGGCATTTCAGAAATGCTTCCTAGCATTTGCATTCAGGTTTGATGTAAAATGCAAGCACCAGGCTTCAACTACGAATACCAAGTTCCTCAGCAGTTTTCTGAAATGAGGAAATAACCTGTATTAAAATCTGATTCAAGTCTCATGCACAGGGGAAGCCATACGCATTTATGCTTCATAAAGTTGAATTTTAACTTCAAAATATATTGCAGCTGAATAACAGTGTAAGCCAGCCCCTTGAGTGACTTTTTGCAGGTTTAAGAATTTCAACTACTTCACTACTGAAGGACTGGATGCTATGACCATGCTAGATTTTGACAGGGTACGTATTTAAAAGTAGTTCTAATGAATTATGTAGCATTGCACATAGAATTTCTTGACCTTCCAGGTAATTTCTTGACCTTTAGAAGGAAAAAAGGTAGCTAAATATTGAATTCATTTTGATCAAGGTAACACTATTGAGAATAGCATTAAGCAGGTACTAAAACAATCCCAGTTAAATACAAATTACCCTAAATTATTGAAACTTGGAGACCAGTTCTGTGTAATAATGTACACCCCACATCAGGAAAAAGGTCAGTGATGTCTTAAAATTAAGACCACAGGCAAGATTAATACTAAAATGCATATTAACTTGTTTTATTTAGGCACAACAAGGCATTGTGAATAGCCCATACTCGAGGCAATCAATAGTGTAGTAAGCTGGACATTAATACAGTTTAGGGTAAGTGCAAACAATATACATTCACAGCTTTATTAGCAAGGCTACATCACAACTGATAAAGTGCCAAATTAGTGCTGATTCAGTACCCCAACTCCATGATTTCACCTTGCAAAATAGGACCACCATTTCCCACCAATAATGGAACCACATATCCTCTATAAAGTCAGTAATAAGTGCAAAGCTAGTCCCACCCCCCTCACCAAGGTGTTTGGAGCAGCTCTTCTGTAAACATTGCACTGGATTTTAGTCCTGATAAAGGAGGTATCCCGAAAAGGTGGAGTATTTCCAGCTACTTCCATAGATGGCTCCCCGGTGCAGCCGTAGCCAGATCTGATCTCCCTGGAACAGCTGCAGGACTGCATGGTTGCTGGCTGTTTCATGGTCAGGAGCCCCATCATTTGCATATGCTGACACAAGGACCTCTTCATTCTTCATGAGATTCACATACAGAGGGACATTTACGGCCAGTTTCAGCATGTGGAAGATGAAGACATAGGTACCATTCACTGGACAGTTGAACCTACCAAGCTGGATATCAAAAGTTTCTCCGAGGTTGTTGAGCAGCAGGTCAAACACAATGGGCTGGTCCAGAGTGCCAGGGGCCAGGTTGGATGTTCGAGCAGCAGAGAAGGCGACCCTCATCTGCTGCGGGAGCGGGTAGACGTGCACCGGGAGGATGGTGGCAGCCTGGCTCGTCACCGGCACATCCACGGGGGTGATGCTGCGGGAGTCTCCCTGCCCGGAGTCCCCACTGTTAAAGGTCTCATTGTCTCGTTCTGGGCTGCTCACCTGAGAGGAGTCACTCCACCCTGCTGTTAAGAACCATTAGCAGTGATAAGTATTAGAACAGAAGGATACCCTTAAGCCTCTGGGCGTAATCTTAAGCAGCAAGCCTACAGGCTTTGCAGCAGATTGATCTTTAAGCGACAGCAAACTGTCAAAGGACCCCATGAAAACAGAACTTTGAAGGTGGTTATATTCATCACATTTGCATTGAGGAGGATCATACATAACTGAACTATGAACAATTACTTCTTATACTTCCAAGTAGGAGAGGGCAGCAGGTTGTGATCATTTTAGCTTTAGTATGTCATATGTCAACTTAAAAAGCATATGCTAACTTCTGAGAGGAAATAAAATATAATTGCTGAAAACACTGACATTAGATAGAGCCAAGTCATCTTCAAGATGTCAATTTTCACTTCATGTTACTCAACACTGTTCTGCAGTTGCATTTCCCATAGACCTTTGTCAACTTATGATATTAGAATATTTTAAGTCTGACAAATTAGTGTTGCCTTTAAGTCTTCTGCACCTCACTCCCCAAAATAAAGCTGTTAATATTTCCAAATATCCAGGGTCTAGAATGAAAATATTAGATCTGAGAAATTTAGAGCAGTCACAGTCAAGCTGCAAGTCATTGTTATTTCCACTGGAAAACAACACCTTAAGACAGACATTAAAATAAGTGAAGTTGCTGTGAGAGCCTAATGTTAATGAGTACTTCATCAGCTGTTAATTCACCATCATTATTTAGTTCTCTTCTGAAGTATACTCTATCCCTCAAGCTAGGATATGACCTGCCTTATCCTAAAAACAGCTTCTACAATACGCCATAATTTCCCTTTAGTCAAAAATAGTCATCTATAACTACTCTTCATCTCACTTCTCACCTGTTGCACTGGAAGTCCATCTTTCTCCAGCACATACAGCAGAAACAAATCCTCTTGTTTCCAACCCTTCAAAACACATGCTATTCATGCTTTGATGCAACTAGTCTTAGTTATTTCTTTAGGTTTTATACTCCACTATGGAAATACAGAGTAAACCTGTATTACCAAATACATTTTCATAGAAAAAAAATGATTTTATGACATCTGGGATCTGATAGCCTACCCAGAATAAGGGGAGACTACACAATTAGGGGCGGAAATCCAGTGCTTCTTCCCTGAACACAGCAAACTGCCCTGTGTGTTTTCCTAGTCAGGTTATTTGTGAAGTTCTATAAGGTACCATTATGTCAAAATTTCAACATGAAGACTCCAGACTGAGAAAAGTGAAATTAAATCCTCTGCTGTGCAATGCTGTGGAAGAACAGCACTCAAGCCTCCAGCTAAGCTTGGTTAACTTACACCAAGCTCAATCTGTTAGATGAGGGATCATATTCTGCTTTTCACCCTGTTCCCAGTAAGACCCCAGCGGCAATGCCTAAGCACATACTGGACCACTGGGGGCCTGATGTTGGCCTTACCTCTTGAATTTGCTCGAGGACCACTACTTATTCCACCTCGTTTATAGCACTGCTGGTAATTAACATCCTGAAAGAGAAGTGTTAGGAAGATGGCTATAAGCAAATCTGAACTCAACTGAGGCCAACACGCTTTTTTCACAATTAATTCCATCTCTAACATACAGTGACAGTTCAGAAACAAGATGCAGAGAAACACCTTTACTTATAGAAAATTTACTTTTATAATAGCTTGTATGAAATTAAAGGTCTACTTTGATGCCTGTAGTAGCAAGTTAGCTTCTGAACTATGGACTCAGTTGAGGTTACTGAGCAATACCCTTGAATCTCAAGTCTTCTAAGACCATGAGCCTGCACAGAAGACATTGACAGACCTACCTTACACCAGGAACCTTTGCCTTCTTCACGGTTTTTTTGTGGTTTTGGACTTTCTCACCCAGTCCATTTAGGAGTTCATTATTTTATATTAAAGAGGCATTTTAGTGAACCAACTTGTTAAAAATAATAGACCAGACTCATACAAAGTTATTTACCATGTTTGCATTTCAAAGATTCCTTTCAGACTAAAAGCAACCTGTCATACACAGGTGTTACCTGTCTGAACTGACTTATTTCAGCTGCTGTTTACCGTTCCACAAAAGGGCTTGTCCATGAAACAAAACTAACTTCTAGCTTTTAAGTAATAGTTCATCTGTTAAGATAATTAAAAACTACCATGTTAGAAGATTTGGCTCCTGTACAGTGGAAGGCTACTGGAAATAAAGTCAATACTTACCCTCTGAGAATACGGCATCCCAGCATAATCTCTACCAGGAAATTGTAGCTGGCTATAGTTGCCATTAGTTAATGAAGGTGAACCTCTGTAAGCATCAAAACCTGTCCAAATAAAGTTCATTATTCAGTATCATTCATTGTTTGATTTACAATACAAGTCCATAATATAATTCCAGCTCTATTTTTGGCAATCATGTACATTGAGTTATGTAGTAACAGAGCTATTCCTACATTTGGAATCGAATTGGAACCTTGCTACTCCTGTAACAGATGCATTAGCTACTCATAACTTACACACTGGCTATATCAGAATTGTGTATTTAAAAATGTTAACATCCGGCCCTATCCATTGCCTGTGATACTAATGGGATGTCACAGAACAGCTGGAAAGCTTGCTAAATCCAGAAATGGGATTGAACACTTTCTTTTCTGTCACGTACACTGAAGTATTACTGGTATACATTTACGGGCTACTATAATATTTTGCCTCTTTACCTATTAACTTAAGCTATTATTTAACTACCAAAGCAGAGCTGCAAGTAATTTCATACCAGACACCACCAAACCCTGAACTGCTGTTAAGTCAGAACTATAAACCTCATCATCTGGTACATGTTCCTACAAGGTACTGAGCAGACTCAGCCCAACAACTGAAGCACCTATCAGACTAAGTGACCTTCACTTCAAAGGGGAATAGGCCACAACCTGCAGCTGGTAGCTACCAAGAACCTTAATTTATTAACTGCCTAAAGTCTGCTAAAACTCTCTATAGTACTTCAGCTAGCAGCAAAAGAATAACTGGTCTGCAGAGACCAAATAAGCCTTCTCTTAAAACTCTTCAGTTTGTTATTCATCTAGGGCTCTTCACTACTGGGAGCCTCTCCCCCATCCTGGTTTCTGCTAGTAATATTAAAGGGAGCAGTGCTAAGCAAAAAATACCTTATTTTGTGCAAACACAGCAAGTGGTATGTGTAGAGAAAGATGCCGAGAATTAAGCAGGTAAAAAGTTAAGAACAGCAAATAAAATTGCCAACAGAAAAGTCTATATGAGTAATCTAATAACCTATTAGTGAAAGTTTCTAGTTTCTATCTTTATATTTAGGCAAGCTATGAAATTGCTCTGCCATTTGGCCTGACATCTCAAGTATAGGGACCACAAATCTAAGTCAGAATGAACTTAAATTCTACAGCAGAAAGTCCCATTCTCTGCACATTGCCCTTAAAGCCTTGTTTTGAGATGTTTCACATAGAGAACATGAATTTAATACTGTGTTGTGTTAAATCACATTCTACTGGCGGGACATGAGATCATCTTTAGGATGATGGTAAATACAGACATACCTTTGTACCCACCAGGGGAGCGATACGAATTTGCCAGCGACCTTCCCCCTCTAGCAGACCCTCTGACAGACCCACGGCTGTTGAGGTAAGGCTGAGGGGGTCTGGGAATAACATTAGCCTGTGCTGGATAAAAGGCAAGGCTACCATTGCTAGCAGGAACAGCTCCATCAGGTTGGTAGTTCACTGCTTAAAACAGAAGACATAGATAAATCAAAGCTTTTTATAACTGCAGTAAGTTGCCACACACAGAAGCAAGGGCAGTATTAGGACATTCAGAGATCAATTAAGCTGCTCTGAATATTCTGTTCTTCTGTCTCTTCATTACTTCATTTAAGTGATTGGATCTTTCACTTCATTTTGTGTTTGTTAAAATCTACTGTAGAGAGCACAGGCTCTCCGTGCAAGCCCCTAATGCATTCAACAAGAGTCAGCTGCACAGGTGAGAACAAGCTTGCCAGCAGCATGAAAATACCCAATCTAGGTAAAAATCAAGTAATATTTGATTAAGAATTTTCACTGATAAACTAGGTTACCCCAGTATTGACATCCCTGGCAACAGTGAGAAACTCCATCACACCTAGATAGCAATAAGATAACTACGGAAAGCAGATATTTGGGTTCAGTCTCTTCAATAGACATTCCCTACCACATACTAGGCAGTTCAACTCCAAGCAAAATGTAGTCAAGAATGCTTTTCACTCACAAGGGTGAGTGGTTAGCTTTAAACACAAACTTTGCAACCCTGAATGTACTTCCACAAGATCATGCTTTATTTCAATCCAAAAAGCTTAAAATTTATGCAGAACCATATAAACCCCTATTTGAAGTATGTGCAGAGCCTTTGTACAAGGCTAAGAAAAAGTTATGATTTTCCACAAAAAAAAAATCCAGAAGGCCTATCACCTGTAGTCTCAGTGATGAGAAGGAGCATTGAAGCTAAACAAGCTTTCCTGACTGCTACACTTGCATTGTTCTTTTGAGTTCTTAATGTCTCATTGACTTCACACACTATCAAGCCGTTTCTAGTCTAAGACCTGTGAAAATCACTCTGGCAGAAAAATAGCAGTTGTAAATGACCTTGAGCCGTTTCATTATATGGCCTTAAAGATACAGGTCCCTAGCTGTCACTTTTTCATCCTACAACCTCAAGACATTTAGGGGCCAGTTTCATGTCAAATTTAGTGTCAGCTATACAAATCCACCTCTTGCACTACCTGAACATCAAGTAAGTCAAGTTTGTGTTGACTGCAACAGCTCTAGACCACTTAGTATTCAGTATTTCTCAGGTCAGATTGAAAACTTATCCCACTTTTCTTAGCATTCAGCAACTCCCAGCACTGACAGCACTATTACCAGAGACCAAAATAATGGTTCCAAATAAGTATTTCACCATTGCTACTATTCCAAGCAAATCATTGTTTGACTGGCAAGTATCACCACATACTCGAATTTCTCACCTACTGGGAAATTCAGGCATGTAAGTGACAGGCTGTTCATCTAATACAGAAACAAGTTTGAACCAGCCTTTCATCCTGCTAGCAGTTTTGAAATTAAGTTCACATACCATCAAGTACATTAGAATTGATGTATGCCTAATATTAGACATTAATGTAGCACCTGTTAAGAATTTCACTGGGTTAGAAGTATTCCCAGCACACAATAATGAATTTAAATACTATTATAAACTGAACATACTGAAAGACTACTTGAAATACAGATGCAAGTGAAGTTCTCACCTGAAGACAGAGATTCTTGTGAAAGAGAGGTTTGTTCTGCAACATGAGAAGATTGCAACTGGCACTGAGGAGGAGTCTGCGTGCTTGCTGTGGAGAAACTCTGGTTATATCCAGCTGAATATGAAGAATCCTCTTTAATTTCCTGGTCTTTACGTGGAGGCAGTGGTGCATTCACTTTAAACACCTACAACATATTTGAAAACAAGTGCTTAACACTACCAGCTAATGTCTCTGCCTAATGCCACCACCCAGCTATGCTGTGGTTCGAATCCATATGCTTTTTAGCATATTTCTACAACACCAGCTGTTTCTTAGAAATAACCAAAAACATCATACATCAACCCATCCTTTTCCCTCTCAGTAAACTTACAGAGCACACTTCTGTTTATGTAGCTACTACCCAAGGAACAGCTTGATTGACCACAGCTACTGTACTCCTGTCAGCAGAAGAATAACCATACAACAAGCTATTTTTCCTCTCTGGAAATCCACTGTGAAGACCACTGACTACCTGTCCTACAGCACAAGCTGAAGCTGGGACAGCCTATCCTGAGATGAAAAATTCACATTTGGGAAGACTCTGGGTCTTTCTGCATGTCTTGGAACCTGATATACCACTGCTATCCACTCAGGCACCATATTAGACATCATTTGCCCATTCAGTAAATGGAGCTTCATCTTTCCTACTCATTTAACATTCCCCAAGAGTAAACACTTAACCTGAGTAAGTCTTGTCATTCAAATGTTATAGTCTGGGCAGTACAATGATGAGCAGATATTACTGTTAGTTAAATCTAATAACCCAGACTTCAGTCACTCCAGTGACTGTATTACTTTATAGACAATAACAATTACCAGAAATAATGCTGTCAAAAGTGACAACTAGCATCGATATCAAATGGCATAGTTTGTTTTGATTAAAAGGATCTAAATTTCACATAAAGAGCTGCCAGCAGTACTGAGTCTACAGGTGTATCTAACATTTTCCAAACTCTGAAGACAGACTTGTCCACAAGCAACAGCTAGATGATGCAATAAACAGCTTCACAGCTTGACAATTCTTGCCATTTGCAGATGCCCTTATAATTAAAAAAAAGAAATTAATATTTTTTTCAGGGTCAAGAAACCAAGTATTGCCTCTAAGAGGCAGTAGAAATGCCTCATGATACTGAAGTGTTGAGCATAAATTTTGAACCATTGTAAAGTAAAACTAGCTGTTTTGCTTTATTTTTAATTTTTGATCACTTCATCTGGTAAATAAAGTGATCCAAAGCTATTATTTTTCTAAAAGAAATTTGAGAATGCAGGGCAATCAGGCCATCAACACCCACATCCTGAAGAATTTGTAGCAAGTGGTCTGCTTTTTCCTACAGTGAGGGTTACAGGTGGAATTCAAATCAAGGACTAGGGCTACAAGTCAAGCCTGCCTTTAAGCTTCCATAAGCACAATAGCAGCAATAGGATGTTTGAGGACCTGCAATCAGATACTTCCATTACTGTCACTGTGATATCACTATTTGGCAGGGAATCATCCTGGCTATCTACTCAAGTCCAATGGCTGTGCTCTCCTGGCAGCAATGAGAATCTAAGCAATGTAGGGAAGAAGAAAACCCTGCACTGCAAAGTTCAAGATATCTACCACTACAAGATGAATGAACATCCTCATGACTTAGTGCCAGATGTTTGCCAGGTTTACCCAAAAATCCCAAGAGCAATCTCAGACATTCAACATATCTGAAAACATGGTAATAGTTCAACTGAACTTTCAGTGGTATTGTTATGATGAAAGCACTCTGAACACAGACAGCAAGTTCAGACATAACCAGAATTACTATGACCAGGGCTCCATATTTCAAATGTCCATCTCCATCTGTCACATACCATGACAGATGCTTATCTTATGGACTGGGTCCCCAGAAGATTGTGGATTCCTTAATCACAGCATCCTGTCACATCTCCACTTCCAGGAAAAAATCATCCTCTAATCACTTAGCTTAATTTAAACACATCTAGCTTAGAAAAAACACCTCCTAACACAAATTGCCTTATTTGTAATATATATCACAATTCTGTGCCTCTGAGGTAGGTTTGACTTGAATCTCTTCTACAAATACAGAAAAGCAAGCAGAAAAAGTCACAGTGATTTTACTACAGACCACAGCAGGATGTCACAGAAGGTTTAGTTGTTAACTCCTGTGATTTGAAAGGCTGTTAGATACCTTCTTCCACCAGTTCCTACCACATACTGCAAGACAGATTGTCCAGCAAGTTGTGAACTACACTGGTACTTCTGTTAAAATGCCTTTGGAGACTCTAAACCTTGCTTTTGATAAGAACATTAAATCCATGTTTCCAGCATCTTCTGAAGAATGTACCAGAGGAGTAAATAATGCTGCCTTCCCTGTACTTAATGAGATGGAGACTCTTCCTCTGAAGCTCTCCAAGCCTGCAGATTACCAGGAAGTAGCAATGTTTGATACTATTTTTTCAGACCATACACCATTACTGTTCTGTATTTGCAGTGAACATCTCAGACTGTGTGGTATATTTCCTAGATATGTACACTGACTACTTGTTAACAACATAGGATAATGAGCAACACCAGTCTTCCAAAAACACATTTTCCATGATTACAGCGGACTGAGTTTTACCCCACTGAAGCAAACAGTTTAACAAGACAAACTAAGGCTTCTGAAAGCATTTTGTCCTAGTATCTCTATTCAGGATCCCTTTTGCCAACAAAGTCTGTGGTATTTGAAATCTTGTTCCAAGAACAGTATAAATACTGCCCACCTTGTTTTACGGCACAGCTATCAATGTGTTGATTTCAGGCCTGACTTCTCTCTCTTGGTTCCTTAAGGCTACTAAGATATCCTAGTATTAATTTTTTGGCACTTTACAGAGCAAAACCAGGATCTTTGTTCTTAGATGATCTGTTTTAAGTTCTGAAGGAATCAGAACCAGAGGACTAATGCAGGTTTTATTGTTAAAACAAAATGACCTATCAAGTTCTGTACTATTCCAAGAGGAGCCAACTCCTCAGTGTTAGTCTCAAGTTACTCACATCCCTGTCAGTTCTGTGTGTTGCATACTTACAGTCTGCATAGCCTGAAAGGGAGCTGCTGTTATTGTGACAGAGCTGCTGCTTGCTGGAGGAGACTGAAAGCTTTGTGCTGGTGGCACTGATGGCGTGGGGGTGCTTGAAGTAGGCAATGGTGACTGTGGCTCACTTGGGAGGGGAATAGTTGCCTGGGGGAAGAACAAATGTAATGAAAGGTCACTTGATAATTATCAGGCAGTAACAGAAGCAGTTAATTTGTTCTAAAGCCTAGACTGACAGAAGTCAGCAGTTTCTACAGGATGACATTTGGACATAGAGCTACAGAATAGCTTTTGCTTACAATTTCAAATCTTGCTGTGCATCCTCAGCAAACAGTACTTCTATTGCAGTCTCTGCTGATTAAGTGAAATGTGCCTATGAGCTGCTATACATACCATTCTGTGGAATATCATCACAATGAAGATACATTAGGCATTTTTCTCCAACACTAAGGACACACAGAAAGCTTTGTGTTCCATTTAGTAAAATATTCTTTGGCTAATATTAAAAATTACTTCTCTTTTCTGGAGGATCTTTGGAAATTTAGGAAAAAGAACCTGATTTTTTTTCCCCTTTCCAACTTAATTATGTTTCAGATTAGAAACAATGCTGAGCTGTCCAGACAAAGTATTAACAAGCATTAGGCCTCAGCTGTGCAGATGGCAAAATGAAGTGTTGATTTTGAACACCAACATTCATATGAAACAGGAGTAAAAAGGAACACATCTAGAGCATTTCAGCAACTTAAATATTTACCTTACTTGTGATAGCTCACCTGGGCAATTTCAATCTTTTTAGGTATCAGTGGCTCAGAAATACGTGAGCTTGTCTGATAGGGAAGAGGCTGGGAAGTATATTTCTCATTCTCTTGAGAAAGTGATGTTGATGCCTAGAAGAAGCCATAATGCAGCTACTATTACAAGTAGTACTACAGAGTTCTGGTAAAGCTATGAAACACCAGTGCAAAAGTTGAAACAAATGGATTTCGAAATACCAGGACAAACATTCATTCCAAAGCCAAAGTATTAAACAGTCATCTTAACCAAAGCTTGAAGTAATTAGCTTTAGAGATTCAGATTTAGATTACTCTTCTTACACAACTGGTTGGTTGCACACCTAGCCCTGCAAAGTCAGATCATTTTAAGAACAATAGATTGCTTCAAGCACTTACAGTAAAGTCTGCAACACATACCTGTCTCACTGAATTAAATGGAAAGATACTGGTAAGCCCTGCTGAACAGGGCTTTGCAAAGCCTGAATGCTCTATGGTTAGCTCACACTTGCAATGCTAAATTTAGGAGCTGCTTAATACTTAAATATGGAGCCTAGGGCTAAAGACTACCAGTCCTGTGCTTACCATGTACACACCACAGTGCCTCAGACAGCACTGGGGTGTACCTGCACACCAGGAGGAGCACTGTCACCATGCAGTGTATTCCCTGGTTGTGCTGGGACCAAAACTTAACTAGTGCTTTCCCTGGAAAAGAAACAGACACTAGATTTCAAGCTGAACGGACTAGAAATAGGCTGGGCACAAGCAACCCTAATTCCAAACAGTAAGTTTGCATTCTACTAAATCAGATATTCTACTTTATAACACAGCACAAGCCTTCTGGAACCATGTTGAACAGCAAAATTATTGAATTTCTTGTCAGCACAAGGAATCTCATGGCACTGTAGAAGTGATACAAGGTGTCAAGAATTGGGACAAAATGCTGATTCAAGAGGTTTTAAGACTAATAGCCCTATCAGTATATAGTATATTAACAAACAGTAAGTACTACATATACAGTATGCTGATAACATGTACATGAGCAAAACAAATGTAAAAAGCAAGAACATTTCCCATTATAATCTACACACTCTGAAATCTAGAGTCCAACAGGAAAGAGCCAGCTACGTTTTTGAACACAGCAATACAATTCACAGGATAGCTTTAAGACCATCATCTGCATAAAGTGAAACTTTTCAGCTCTGAACACTATTTGAATGTTATTTGAATGTTTAACTGCACATAAAAACAATTAAGCAGGCAAAGTTGTAGGTCTTAGCTGAAGATCAGGAAGTCAGATTCCCAGTATTTCATCAGTCAGTGTTTGAGAGAATACCTGTCTTCTAGGTACACACAAGTTCTGCTATTTCATGACAATACCCATCTCAATTTATGCAACCTCTTTGTCATCGTTAAGGGAATATTCTACACTGTAACCAAAGCAAATATTTATGCAGGTCCCATGTTCCCACAAGAATGCACACCACACTTTTTAGTGACACTTTTCATCCCACACCCTTCCTTTGTCAAGAAGCAGACTGTTCACTTTGCAATCATGCAATATTAGCAAGACTTCCATCCACCTATAAGTATTCCAGACTGTAGGCTATACTACTGCTGTTACTTGTATGTTGTTCAAGTACAGTTATTCAGGAGGGTCCCAGCTGAGCTTTGTGTTAGGGCTGGCTGTCACACAGATCTGAATGCCAGTGAACCCCAGGGTATGGTACCTGTGGTGTCACCAAGTCTTCAGTTTCAGAGCCAGAAAGAGCATGATCAGCAGATGCCAGGGAAGTGTTTGAACCATGCAGCACCATTGAGGAAGCAGCAGCCTTGCAAGGAGAGAAAATAGAGAAGGTTTTGAAAATATCAAAACGTAAATGTTTGGTTTCACTACAACTCACACCCTCAGCATGTCCAAGTAAACCTCAGAATAATGCAGGGACTCAAGTGTTTTAACCAGTCAGTCAGTCTTTTAGGAATTCTTGTTCGTGGTAAGGAAACCTTTTAAAAGCAAAAGTCAAAAGAGATGTAAGCACAGTGACTGAATTTAAGGTTCATTTAACCACAACTACCAAAGTTTGAGATACAATTTTTGGTTAATGGATCTTGAAGACGAAAACATGTACTCTCTAGGAAAGAGCATAGCTCTTCTTCTGCACATGACTACTGGCTATGGACTAAATCTAAAGGTAAAATACCCAAATTATTTCAGCATGTCTTCAACATACTTCAAGACGCCTCAAGCATTTATTGTCCCTTTTCAACCAGAAAAGCAGCCAGCTTTGTCAGCATTTAAGTGAGCTTAGACTCACAAGCTACTGTGTTGTATGAAATACAGAACTACTGGCAAGAAAAGCAACTCAAGTATAAGTCCATGCTGGTAAATAATCTCTATCTGCCTCTTCAGGGCAGTCCTAACTTCAACTTACTTGAAGGGGCTGTTGAAGAAAATCACTTTGACTTGGCAGTTTCTGCTCTTTTGAAGCTGTAAAAACAACGCATTAAGAAACATTTACTTTTCAATTCAGACACTACATGTAGTTTTGGTGTGCTGTTCTATTTTTTTTTTAAACATTTGGTATGTGGAGATGCAAACTATTTTTACCATGTGGACTGCAAAAATTTAAACCTAGCATCAGCAAACTATACCCAATTGAAAACTTAAGGTTTCTGGTAAAAGAGGACAGGTATTCAATGACAAAAATATTTTTACCACAGAAAAGATACCCACTTAGCAGATCAAGAAAAAAACTAATAAACTGGGTAATTGAGTTCTACAGCCCAAGATCCACCCAAGTGTTTTAGCATGGTGTCTTTTCTTTATATTTAAAGAAGCTGTCTTCACCAGGCCTACTGATCCTACAGACCAAGCAAACCCTGTCAGTGTTTGCAAAATTTTACATACCATTTACACTTAGAGTATCACCTACCTACAGGACTACTTGCTGGAGTAACTGAAGGAGGCTGGGATGAACCAATGGCACTTGGTGAAGCTTTATCAAAATCCAGAATGGACTCCTTCCAAAAAAAACACCATTAGGTAGGAAAAAAAAATTAAACTCTAGATACAAATGAACCATTCTCACTTGACAAACTGCTTTTAGATAATTAGGGGTAAATTCATTCATTCAGTGCCAACACACATTGTCAGCACTGTTTGCTCTAACCCAGTAGGAACTGCAGCTTTGTGCTACAACAACAGAAAAACCTACTTGCATGAAGTTGTAAGTCCCTTGTATTTGAGTCATCAGATCCTGAAGTTTCTCCCTTCTCAATACTGGATCTTTTGGAAGAGTTGAAGTAGAGCAAAACTCTGCAGCTGGCTGATGTACAGGTTTAGGCACCTAGTAAGGAGAAATTATATTAAATCTAATACTGGAAGCAAAACAAACTGCCTTATCCAATACTTCCAGAGTAACCTAGAGGTGTCAGACACTGTGGGCCAAGGAATTCTGTGCTGTTACTGGTATTTCCTGAATCACATTTTCACTTGATTAGAAAAAAAAAAATCAGCTTCCTGTTGCTACAACTAGTTAAGCCACAGATTTCACAGAATGGTTTGGAAGATAGCTTGAAGATTATCTAGTTCCAACACCCCTGCCATGGGCAGGAACACCTACCACTAGATTAATTCACTTCAGTTTCTTATAGTCAAATGCAAAGAAATTAGTTGTCTGCATCTACTGTAAAATTAGGTACTTCCATCTAAGGAAACTCACATTTCAGTTGAAGGCCAGAACAAACTTAAAATCAAGGCTACATCACTCAAGGTTTACTTCCTCCCAATACAGCCTACTTCAGTAAGTACAGATCTTTTTATTAGGAGGGCATTTCCAGACATTCTGAAAAAAATTGCACCTAAGAGATATATTGCAAGCAAGTAACTCAGGATGAGACCAAAGTGTGTCTACTAAAAAGCGAGATAACCTCAGTGCACCACCTCCTGCAGAAAGTATTACATCAAGTTGGGCATAAACACACCTGTGCTCCCACACAAGAGCCTAACATGGACTTTTGCAGGGCTTTATTCCTCCTTTATTGTTTCAGCTGGTTCCTTAAGAGTTCATCCCAAATGGTTCTCACTCCACTTTCAAAAAGGGAAATGTTTTGTCAGAGAACAAATCAGTAAGCTCCTTAAGCAGCAGAAGCCCTGTTATTTATAGGATGACAGTAATATTAGACTATCTAGATGGTCTAACATGTCTTTTGAAGGCAGCATGGAGAAGAGGTAGGCTCATTAGAAGTATTTTAAACCAATGATTTTTTGTGGTTCTCTGAAGTTATACTGTTCTTATGTTTGTCTGTGCAGCTAAAGGGAGGCAAATATGAAGCTATAACTGGCCCAAATGTTGAGATATGCAGGAACATGTGAAAGCCTTCCTTTTCCTACAGGACAAGCAGCTGTGTGTCTAACTGGAGGTTAGAACTTCAGTATATTGTACAGCAGTGTTATTGAGTATTTGCATGAAGTCGTTGGAAAATACATGGCAGAAGGGTATTTGTGCTATGATGACAATTGGCACACTAAATCCACCACAAACTGATGAAGTGTTCTTTGTCCACTTCTAAGACAAGCCTACAACACTCTTGCGTTTCCTTTTCAACAGTTTTCTGAAAATAATCTCTGGCCTTTGCAGAAATTCCAATACCATGCACAGGCAAGAAGCTTACAGCACATGATTAACTCTGGAGGACTCAGTTTCTAGTATCTATGTGGCCCACATGATAGCTGCCTGATGAGCTGTGAGAAGCTTTACTTTATTCTGTAGTTAAAAGAGTGCATCTTTGTACAGCTCTAGCTTAATTGGAAATTCTGCTGCACAAGCACTATCTTTAACTACCATTTAAATACTAGTTTATATTGCCATAGTTTCCAATAATGAACAGTAACTACAGCTTTTAACGATGTAAGTGTAGGACAAAAAGCTACAGCTGAATTAAATTAATCTCAGCAAGTTACAGATTAAGTTATTGGCAATCTGGATCTTTCTGTCCATCACTTTTAGTCCTCACTTCCAAAAAGTCTTAATTTTACAGCACTCACATACTAAATCCATTATGGGTTAAACTGATTCATACTTTTGTTACCCTCTTCCTCCTCACAACCATTTCTACTAAGACACAAGGACACTACCAAACTGGTTGTGTGTTTGAAAATGGGCAACAGAAGCTTTTCACCTTTAGGTGACCAAACTAGGTCAAGCCTGGCAGGGTCTAAAGCTCTCAAGATAATTCACAACTACGTAAGTGAGACTTATACATTAAACACAAAGTTTAAAAAGCCCCAAGAGCATGAAAGCAGAAGAGACTTGTCACAATTGCCTCGAAATATGATAAAATTCCTGTATGCTTTTACAACTTGTCAGAGCTTTTATCTCCTTCCCCAGCTCATACTGTATGCATTCTGTTGGTAGCATTCTTTACTTCAGGAAGTACAAGAATGCAGGGTCACATGCATGATATCAGGGCTTTAGGCTAGGACTGAGACACAGACTTTCCATTCCATAGACATTATTTTCTAGTTCATATAGATATCAAAATACACCAGCCAGAAGAAGCAGCAGTGAAGTTACCTCATATTGATTTGCTGCTTTGCTGGTACCTAGGGGTTCAAAACTACAATATTTAAGTGCAATATAATATCAAATACAGAAAGGTATCAGTAAATTAAACCATTTCAGGTTTTATGCTTTTTATAAAAAGAGATGCTTTGAAGGAGAGGAGGTAACATGACATGAAGATATCTTCTTTCTAGCCTACAACAGGATGCTGTTTCTGGTAGTCATTAAAAATTAGCAGCAGACTCTGACCTATTAGTCTGGCTCAGATGAAACCTGCACATGCTAAGATCACTTAACATTTACCTAAATGTTGCTTGAGCCACTAGAGTTGAACAGCACTGGTAAATTCAGAGTCTAATTTGTCATAAGAAATGTTTCTGAAACTTCAACACTACTTATACATTCAGCAAAATGCATCTTGACTTACATCCAGAGAACTGACTGAAAATAGAGGTGAAACATCTAGAATTTGTTCTAGTACTAGTTAAACCATTGCCAATAAACCAATGACCCCTTTGGAATTTGGCTGGTCAGAATGCCAGTATACCAGGTACTCCTGTTAAAGCTGGATTTTTTAGAGACTGAAGGTCTGCTTACATGCAACACTAACATACCACTTCAACCATCTCATTTAGTAGTGACACTTCATTCTATGAGACAGGACTTCAATTCCTCCTTAGGGTAGCCAGTTATAGAATACTAAATGAGGTGGAATGGTGATACCTAAGCTGTAAGCAGTGATTGCCATGTAGATATACAATTAAAATCTGCTTTCTACTCAGAGCAGCATTCACAGCAGGTATTAATTAAATGACACACTGGATGACAGCACAAACCAAACTGTTTTGCTTTCCTATACCAGGCCACAAATTCAGCTCTAACCAAGTTTGCTGGTCCACAGGTTGCACAAACATTTAAACAGAACAACAGTTAAACGGGTCTGCACATCAGCTCACCCTGCTGTCTTAGGCTCAAGTTTCTTAGGTATTGCACTTTAAGATACATTATATTAACAAGCATATTGTAATATCTCAACATTTTTTTTGAAAGATTTCAGAGCTCTAACAGTTTGTTTCAGCTCAAAGGGCAGCAGCAATGGCACAGGTCTTATCTGCCATGCCCTGCACAAGAGCATTTATAGATTCTCTCAAACAGATCCAGCTACAGCACTCCATTGCCTCTTTTTTACATAAGCAATGGCAAGAGAAATTATCTGGAAAGCTTAACATGATTTTAATTGTTCTTTTTATGCACCTCAAGTCAAAGATGTCTTTAAGAAACTGGTTATGGAAACTAGTTATGTTGACAGTAAACTGTTTTCTACTCATTCAATATACTTTTGGTATTAGGATTTCTCAATAGCTACTAAGCAAAAATAAAGTCAGGTGATATTTTCCTATGGTCTATGTAAATCCAGGTTTGGATACTTTTAAATATACTTTACTTAGTCCAGCAATCCCTCTTAAGTGACCTCACATTCCAGCATTTAGTTTGATTTTGTCAGTATATTGCACACCTGCACACTACTAGGGAGATTCTGAAGCAGTTTCCAAGTTTCTCCAGATGACTGGAGACCCTCCTCTTTACTCACTGCAGCAGTTTTCTCAACCACTTAAGCCATCCCATATAAAAATAAGATGAAGCATCTTCTCATTAGGAACCATCTTGCATTTAAGGTAATCTGACACCAGAAATTCCAAGGCACCTTACAAGTGCTTGAGACTACTCCAGTACTTCGTTTCAGTTAAAAGAATACTGTGCAGAGTTGGGTGCACAACACCTATTTGTGCTCAGAGTTACTTAGTGAGGCAACCAGGTTCTCCACCTGTACCACCACCACCAGTGGACACAAGATGCTACTCAGTTTGAGTGTAAAGATGGATCTAGCTGAAACACCTTAACCCCATGTTGTTACCCAGTGCTGCATTGTTACATACTCTTTTAATCTCATAATCAACCTTCGGTTTACGCTCCCGCCTCTAGGCACAAGAACATGCATTTTTCAGTTTTGCCCAGTTCACTGACAAGATACAAACTCAATCATTTCCCATGAGTAACATGGGATATACTGGTTCCTGCTTTCTTGCAGGAAGACAGTCATGGTGACAACACTGTACAGAAAACTGCTCAATTCCCCATATTTTCTTCTTGAAGTCTACCTTTAGATTAACACTGCTCTTAGTGATCTAAGGCAGACATAGCAGAGCTCAGTTATCTCTTTTGACAGTGATCAGTGTTGCTGCTACCCAGGCACAGGTGAAAAAGAAGGTAATGTGATCAAAGGGTAGCAGCCTGTTCACCTATAAGCCATGCAATGGCTTTTATTTTACATTTCTAACACCATGCTATTATTAGACTCCCAGGACAGCAATATGGTTTATTCATTCATCTGGAAATAGATATTTAAGCCCCTGTACAGTTGGTATAGCTTGATCTAGACACCAGATCTCTCTTGAATCAGTAGCTATTTTAATCAAAAGCCTAAAAATTACTGAAGTGTTATTTGCATGCAGCCACAATGTATTTGATCCCTGGATGAGTCATACCTGCTTTATACTGCTAACAGTGGCCAGAGCCAATAGCTACAGATGAACCAAGTTAATTCCTCTGTCTTGTGCATAAAGCAGTTATCCAAGGTTCAAACACAGCAATACTGTGCTGATGTAAAAAACAAAGCAGACCATCTTGCTATTCAGATATAAACTTTAGCTGCCAGAATTATTTCCCCAATGAAATGGGAGTCTATAGATTGGCCTACAAAATACACCTTAGACACCTCTGCTAATAGGTGGCTTTATTCCAAAAGACTAATGTCAAAAGCTTATGACAGATAGTACTACATATGCCAACTCACTTCTTTGGGTTCCATATCAAACTTCTTTGGCCCCATCTGTTCCTTTGGCCCCATACTGGCAGCTGCCCAGGACTTCGGAGGGTTCTGTAACTGTGGTGATGACACTTGCTGCTGCCTGTCAGCTTTTTCCCAAGCCTCTCGAGTCTCCTGCTTCTTTTGTTCTGGTTCCTCCCTAACATGTGTAGCCCAAGCCTTCACAGGCTCCTGCTTCTTTTGCTCTGGCTCTTCCCTAACAGGCATTTCCCATGTTTTCATAGGGTCTGGTTTCTTTTGTTCTGGTTGCTCCCTAGTTTGGGTTACCCAAGGTTTTGGAGATTGCTGCTTTTCTTCTGGTTCTTCCTTAACTTTGGTTACCCAAGGCTTTGAGGACTCCTTTTTCTGTTCCTGCTCTTCCCTAACTTTTTTTACCCATGGCTTAGGTGATTCCTGTTTCTTCTGGTCCTGCTCTTCCCTGGTCTTTGCTAGCCAGGGTTTGGGAGACTCCTGCTCCTCTCGGACACATGCTACCCATGCCTTTGGAGCTTCCAGCTTCTTCTGTTGTTCCTCGTCCACACAGGGCTCCCAAGGCTTTGCAGACTCGCACTTCTGTTCCTCTTCTTTAACATGAGCTTCCCAAGGCTTTGGAGAATCTGGTCTTTTTAGTTCTTGCTGTCTAACACGAGCTTCCCAAGGCTTTAAGGTCTCTTGTTTCTGCTTCTGTTCCTGCTCTTTAATATCAACAAGCATCTCCCAGGACTTTGGAGGTTCTTGTTTTCTAGCACACTCAGCTTCCCAAGATCTGGGCTCTTCTGGCTTCTTCTTGACAGAGTATTCTGCTTCAGGCAAATAACGCCTGTTGAGAAACTATATAGACCAAAGAAACTTAATGGCTCCCAAGAACACATTTTACTACTACAGTTCAGGTCAATTAAATTAGGTCACCCAGCTACTGAAAACTGCTGACTAAAAGCAGAGCCTAGACAGTCTAAGCACTACTCATAGCAATTATGTGGCCATGGCTTTATCCTACAACACTGCAGACTGGCTTTGCTTGGCATACCACAGAGAAACAGGGAACAGTGCTGAACAGCACAAGTAAAACCCAGCTGAGTCAATCTACTGCCCTTATCCTCAATGCTACCTCACATTCCCAGGCAGTGACAATATCAAGTTCAATTGTGATTTTTATAAAAGTAGCTCTCCTTCTAAGCACCTAGAAAGCTCTGCTACTAGACATTCTGCTAAGCATCTCAAAATATTAGACCCAGTAACCAAGTATAACCCTCATTCTTAGTGAAGTTTTGATACTAAAATAGCACCAGATGCTCAGATTTAATACCACTGGACTTGAACTGCAGGCTGTGTCTAGTGTCAGTAAATCTGAGAGTTCAATGATGTCCTGAGTTTTTCTAAGTTACCACTTTGTCATGAACAGGAAGTAAATACATGAAGTGAAGAATGTACAAGGCTCACTGGCTGCAACCTTTTTTTCTGGCTAGACCCCAGATGACAGTCAGGTAACAGTGTTACCAGTAAGTTACAAAAACTTCTAGAGTACACCCTCTAGTGGGATACCTGGGAAGCAGGGATTCAGCATTTTAAGAACCAGTATTTCCACTTGGAAAAAGACACCCTTCCCCACCTTTTGAACCAGGTCTAATGATTTCTATGCTACTGACAGTCAAAGCTTAAGTTTGGGAGTCTGAAGAGCTGCTGAAACAGGTTTACACACCCCTGTCCACACAAGTCTGTCTTGGGTTTCCTACTTACCTGACAAATCAAGTGTAAGACCGACATTCTCAACCCTACCAATATCAAGCCCACTGCAACAAGCTTTGCTTCTACAGACAGTTGATGTGTATTTTCTCCATTCCACAGTACACAAAAGATCAGTGTTTCCACTCTAAAGGCTGATGCTTTGTTTTATTCAGGAAAGTGCCAGAGCATTAAAGTACTATACTGCTTCATGTAATCCTACTCCATTTATCCCAAAATAAAACACCAGATGCCATAAATTTGGGGTTAAAAAACAAATGCAACGAAGTCTTTGATACTTCCTACATCAAGCAACACCTAGATTGCTGTTCAGACTCCCTTTTTAAGTTTAAAAAAGGGCTGTAGAAGCACACTTGTGTCTGATAAAACACTATACTAAAGGCAAGCAATTAACAGTAGAGTATCTTACCTCCTGTGGCTGTATTTCAGATTTCATAAGCTCCATAATGGATTCTAGAGAAAGGATGTTAATTTGTTTCAACTGATCAAATGCAGAAAGGCAGATGAAAAGTAGCAACTCTTTAAATCTGTTTAAATAGTAGTACCGATTTGCTAAACCAGATATTCTGAAAGCTCAGCTTGCCAATCAACATGCTATTTGTGGACAAGCTTTTATTTTCTCAGTTTTACAGCTGCAGAAGTTTAAACAAGAAACATTTTACAGTATTCATAATTTTTTTAGCCTAATACATAACTTTTCCTACACACCAGACAATTCCCACATTTTCAACTTGCTCAAAAGGCAAAAGCATTCTGTTTCCCAGATTTAATGTTTTCCTATGTTCTTAGGTAAAATAGGGCTGCAAGCCCTGCAGGTTCCATTTCAATTTCTACACTGCAAGTAAGCTACAGCACAGCATTAGATTTAGCACCAAGCTATGCAAAGTCAGTGCTCAGTTTAAGCCTTTCCCAACACTGATAAAAATTCAACCCTGTAATATTCCACCTGATTCTTTGGCAGACTCTCCTTTTGACAGCTGTCTTGTTTTCTCAGGTTTTCTATTTAATTCTTCTTCCAATTCTTTTACTGGCACAGTGGTGCGAGGAGTCGGAATACTTTCAAAGTAGCCAGAGTCTAGAAGCTTGGACAACAGGTCTTTCATGTGTTTATCTAGAGAGTAAAAGCCCATAAAGTTAAAATGGCAAAAGTCTGAAATTAAGGGGTATTCAGATTACAGATTAAGACTTGTTACTTCCTCCCTTTATATGAACTGCAGTTTCTCCAAGTTCATACATCTTACCAAGCTATAGTAATAAAATGTTTTCGTAAAGGAAAGTACTTATTAGACTGCTTAATTTAATGCAGTTGAAAACATCTTTGCAATACAAGGGCAAGACTGGATCTTATGTTTAAATGCCCACAAGGTAAACACTGAGCCACCTGGTCTCCCATATGCTTAGAAAGGGCTTTGTTTACCATGTAATAAGCTAGCCAGGATTGATAGTAAAATCACATGAAATTGCAACAGAGGTAAAGCTAAACAGTCACAATTTAACTACTCTATGAGACCCTCTTGCAGGTAACAGGGTGATGTCTGAGAAAGCAAAGTTAAGAACTGTAGAACCAAGCAGAGGATATGCAAGGGACTGTTCCCAGACTGAACTTACTCCTCTGAAGCTGGAAAATATTCAGAGCTGACATGGTTGAACAAAAGCTTAACTGTGTATTCTGAGAAGCACTGTCCAGTTTGCTCCTCTGTGCAAACAAGAGACAGCAGCTTAGAGTAGAGAGTAAGACCTCAGAAGTAACAGTGATTCTAGAAATTGTTTCAGAGGAGCTGGAAACAGGGCAGCCTTGAGAACAGGAATAACATTCAGTGAAAGATCACTGCTACCAATGACAACCACACAAAAAAGAATCGTAGCTAGAATTTAATATGGCTATAAAAAAAACTGTTTTCCAAGGCAATGAATGCTAATAAAACAACCTAACAGCTTTATCTGAAGTCTAGCTTGCACACAAAGGGATGCAAGACCGACACTAAAGGGATAGAGACACTGATAAACAATCTATTCATGGCAACAGATACAAGGCTAAGGTTCCCAGCCTGTAGCAATCCAAGCTTGCAGTTTGTCCAGAACTACATGGAAAAATTTAATACCAAGTTGTTAGTTCAGCTACCTGTATGTGGAAGTTAAACAGGGAACACTAATGCTGTGTTCTAACAGTTTCAGTATTGTTGTCAATAACAAATGAAAGATTCCTGCCACACCGCTGCTAACAAGATTGGTGTAAACACAACAAGCAAGGGCTGTTTGCAATACAAAGACATAACTCAATTAAGGGCAGTTTCCTCACAAGCAAGTTGTGAATAGGAACACAACATGTATGTTGGCTTACAACCAGGGATTTTGGAACTGTGCCACAAATGGAAGAAGATCTGTGAAGTTGCACAGATTTTGCTATGCTTAAAAAGTAAGGACACTTCCATTGCATCAACAATAGACTGCACTGTGCATGATGAGAGATCCCAGCAAGTTCAATTAATGACTACCCTTCCTTAGTGTGGTGTCCTGCACTGCAAAGAAACAACAGGTATGAGTCTAGAAATCCTACAAAGAAAGGAGACTTCAATGCTGTGGAACCTTCAGCCCAAGGCCAATGAAGCTTTGGAATATATCAGTGTACTCAACTAAGCATTTCATGGCTGGGAACTGTTCCAAGCTTAACCCATTGGCACATAACTATACAAAAAGCTTCCCACTGTTCTGTAAGGTACTCATGCAGCAGGTTTTGAATTGCTACCATCATTATTCCTCAAAAATATGCTAGTACACTGATTGAAGAGCAAGTCTTGACTGGAAAATGAAAGCATGTGGCATTGTGATTGTCCTGTACTAACTGAACTAGGAATAGCAATTCATCCCGGGATAATCAAGATACACACATCACTTGAAAGTGCTTCATTTGGTAGCCTTCCATGTGTATTCACTGGTTTTAAGATGTTTAACAAGCACACAAATTTTAGAACTTTAAGTAATTTCTCTAGATGAGAGACACTCACATGTTGTTCCAACCACAGGTTTCTCACTTCCTTCTAGAAGGTCCCAGAAGTAGAGAGATGATTGCTCCATCTGGTCTTCAACGCTAAAACAAATGACAGGTTTACCAGGTAGAATCATAGTGCAGCACTTGATCTTGGCCATCCCAATACCCCTCATTTTATGACATGCACTAATGTCCAGCCTTCCACACCAAGGCTGCATACACAGAGTGAATAGTAAGCCCTGAAATCACTGGAAGCAATTCAGCTGTCTGTCTGCACAGGATTTAACCCAGGAAACCTAACTTCTTTTGTTGATCAATATAGAGACCCTAAGCACTGTCCCACAAGACCACATGGCTGAATTTCATTACAAGCCAGGATTCCCAAACAGGGCAACAATTGCTGTTTCTTCAGCTGGTCACATTTAATGGATAAACTTGTATAGGTGCAGCCAACAATAGATGCCATTCTCGCTAACAAGCAGCTCCTGGGAAACTTTACTATAGGTCCAAGATCCACCTCCTCCAGAAGATGAAATTTGCAGTCCACTGCGATGAAACACAGTATCCCAAAGGAAAGGATTATGCTTCTTGTAGAAGTAATACCATAAGAGTAAACTAGAAACAACATTACTTCATTGGGATGAGACACTCCTGTTGTGTAGCTTTTTATAAGCAGCTGTTCTTTGGAAGGAGTTAATTGAAGAGCAAAGATTAGGCAAGTCTAGTGTATGACAAGTGAATAGAATTTTGAGGCACTTAAAGAATTAGTCCATATTCAAACATGACTTATCCATCAAGTGTCTCAACTTACACCTAATAACTACTTATTCCATATTCAAATACAATTCTTGCTGCACTACCCTACCAGACAGGCTGTCACACTAAGCATGAGCCATCACAGCACCAGAGCAGTGCCACATGAGCACTGATACTGATATTACCTCTGTTGACAGCCTGGTAACATGCATGACATTTAGTGCAGAGGTATCAAAAACTTCAGGCAATTTTTTAAAACCACTTTGAAGCTAACAGCAAGAGCACCTCAGGAGCACCATCTTACATTCCTCTGGAATAAAGAAGCACATCTGAATCATCAATGTAAACGCAATACAGAAAGAGCTCTGATTTTATTGCACTTTTTTTTCTCATTTTATGAACCATGAGACCTCAGAGAAGAAGCATATCCCCAGCCTCCTTGCTAAGGATGGTATTGGACTGTGTCCCCTCAGTCCCACAGGGAGACAAAATGGCAAAGCCTGTCCGTAGCCTGCATCTGAGGCTGTAATTACTGCAGCTTCCCTCTAATGCTCCAAGTGAGGTAAATCTGTTATATTCCTAATCTCAGACTGAAGCAAGTGTACTGAAGAGAATTTTAATTAATGTCCCAAAACACAGTATTTAAAGACATGGCAGTGTCAAACATAGGACATTTACCACAACAAATGAAGCATACTAATTAGACAAAAACCCCTGAACTTACCTCAAGTTCTCATTTCTTTCTGGACACGTCAGTTTTGCAAATCTTATGAGGTAGTCTAGTTCTTTAGAAGGCAAGTATATTGCACCATTCACACCACCTTTGAAATCTTTCTGAACATGCTCTTGAGTGAAGTTCTGCAGCACATACTGGACTTGAAGTATTGTACGCAGCTTCTTCTTTTCTGCTTCAAGCTTCAATAGACTCTCTCTCCGCTGAGCCTTCCTCTGTGCTTTCAGCAGCTATTTCAATACAAAATTCAACAATTAAACACAATTTAGTGTGTCTAATCCTGTTTAGTAACAAGATTCTAGGACAAAACAGTTCTAGTATTGATTATCCTACAATGAGGAAACCAACTATTAATTTTGGTTAGATAACAGAAGCTCCTAATTCTTCAGATATCCAGAATCTTTAACCTCCTCCTTTGGAAGAGCTCCTCATTTATCTACTAATTGTCTACACATCTAACTTTCAGTCAAACTGGATACTGGTAGCTTCACTTGTAATATCTAGACCCTGCTAGTTGTTTTATTGTAACAGCTTTTAAAGAAATTGATAGAACTTGTAGCAATGCACCAAATGAGGCCTAGCTGACTTCTAACATTGACCACAGAGAGAGGCAGAAGTTGTCTCAAGTTTCTCCTAATAAGACAACAGCTCTTCACTTTTGACTACTCCAGCTTAAAGGAGACAGCAGAATCCTACAATTATTTCTGTTGGCAGAAGACTAGAACACTCATTAAATAAGCAACAACATGAGTTACAGAGCACATACAAAATATGCATTCAAGTTTCTCATCATGCACTAATAGAACTACCCAGCAGAAGCCATCCAAGTAACTGCAGAATTTAAAATGCCTCAACACGTCACAATCTGTGAAAATTTTCTTCCCTACAACACACTGCAAAGGATGCAAAGATGCTGTTGCCAGAATGGCCCCTAGTGTTCCAGTAATGGCTACTGGCTGTAGAATCCATACCAGCAGAAGCAGAGCCAAGTTAAAAACAAGGTGGGTTAGCCTTCAAATACAGCATAAGTTCAAGAACAAACATGAACTGGTAGAAGCTAATGCTGAATTATTAGAAACACCTGCACAAAGATACACTGGGTAAAAGGTACCAGTCCTTCAGCATTCTGTAGGAAGCAGAGAAATAATGCCAGAGCAGTGACTAATCATGTTTAGCTTCCCTGCCACTAACTTGGATCAAATCTTCTATAAGTGTAGAATTTGCTTGAGCCAAGAGATCAGTTTCTCCAAAGACAAAACACTTGCTTGCATAAAGATAATGTATGTAGTGCCTTAAATCCTGAGCAAAGACCTAAACAAAGTACTAAATCAGTGACTTGACACAATTAGAGACAACCATGGCAGATTAAGTAGCAAATTCCACAAGCTTCAGTTAAATTTTACTGAGGGATGTACTTCTCATGAAAGTCAAAGTGATTTAACACCAGCACTTTCCCTCACCAGAAGCATTAAAAAATTCAGTTTGGAAGGGATCTTGGGACACTGTCTAGCCCAGCCTCCAAAAAGGCTACAGTGAATCAACACCAGATTGCTTGGAGCTCTGTGCAGTCAGGCATTGAAGAAATCCAAGGACAGATTTTACCACTTCCCTAGGCAGCCTGCTTCTAATGTTTAATCACCCAGTGAGTGGCCATTTCCTCCTACTTGGCTGGCATCTATTTCAAGTAATGATCATTGCTTCTCCTACCACATCTCTCAGCAAAAATCTCAGCTCCACCCTTTCAGTATTTGCTGTCTGAAGGATAATAGTGCATCTCCTGGCAAGCCTTCACTTCACCAGGCTGAACAAGCCCAGCTGTTCTCTCCTCACAGGTCTCATTTTCCACACCCCAGCCATTCAGGGGCCCACCACTGGAGTCACTGAAGCTTCTTTAGCCTTTGCCTACCAAGCAATCAGAAACAGACAACTGGTTAACAAGTACCAAATAATCAGTTCTCTTTAATCAACTGCTCCTCAGTCTATGCCTAGGCTTCACTGCTGCAGAGATACAAGACAGGAACTTCCTAGCAGGGGTGTACTGGAATGGAAGTGTAGCCATTAAAGTAGCAGAACAAAATTTTGCTGTTACCTCCTGTCAATACAGAGAAGAACAGTTATACTTACATCTTGGCTAAGCCCTGAAAAAGTCTTCTGAAGCTCCTTGGCAAATTCCAGGTTGTGCACTACTTCATCATATTTCTCTACTGCCTCCTACAAAGGAATAGATAGAAATGTATTTTTCATGCCTAAGGCTACTGATTGCAACTCTATTGCCTTATACTTAAATTCTCATTGTAAACTTGTCATTTCGTGTGTTCTTGTCCAAAACTGTAGCTTTTTTGAGATACTCTGTCTGTAGCTGGTACTTGAACTTTAGTTGCAAATATCATTCACCCAATAACCGTCTGAGATGCAGTTCAAAGCCAGGTCATACCACCAGACAGATATCCTACAGACATCCACCAGACTATATCCTGTATAGGTCTTGGCCATCAGAGGTAAACAGCTATTTAAAATCAGACTGGTCTGAAAGCCTGGAAGTTCAGCACAGATCTACCCTCATGCTTAACTGAATGCCTTTAAAGAGAATTTGTACAAACTTTATAAATGTACAAGGCAAGTCATACTTCCTGAAAAAAGTCTTTTCCAATTAGGCTTCACTAAAGAAGCCATGTTCCTGTCTTCACTAATGGCTTTAACCAGTATTTTACTGGCTAGTCTTCAAAAATACTAACTGCAGTAGATTATTAATTGCATTTTGATATACCCCATTTTTAATGGGGCAGTTAATTTCTCTAAGTTCCCTTGACAGCTCTGAAGATAACAAAATGCCCACATCTTCATACCACAAGGTGTGAAGCAACAAGTTTAATTCCAGTTCTTCACATGTGCTTTACACTCAGTTTGGTTTATGCTCTTGATATGGTATCACAGGTTTTTCTAGAACAGGCCCATCAGTCTAATATAAAGCTCTTTCACAGCAGTGTTAGTGTTCAGTGTTTCATCAGTGCAGTGACAAAAGCTTAATCTACTGTCCCAATAAGATTTGGGACATCTGCAAATTCCATAGGTGTTCCTAAGCAACTGGAAAACAAGTTACATGTTCATTTGTTCAGTTTGATTGCTCACTTTTATTCCCTTCTTTGTGGTATACTAGACACTACCAGGACTAAATGCTACTCAACACAAAGTGCAAGCTCTCACCTGGTAGTTTAGGTTGTCTTCACACAATCAACCAAGCAGCTTTGAAGTACTATTTAGCAATTTGCTTAGCACATGAGAGAACGACTTCCAAGACTCCATAGCCCACACATTTGACAAGACTCACAATTAACACCAACAGTTTACTACTCAGGTTAAAGCAATTGTGCTTTTAACACCACAAATTGGAGAGTAAAACTCCCCACCTGAAAACATCAAGAACAGCTACCACTGCTCTCATGACAAGCTTTACCTCAGCCCACAGGAAAAGCAATAGCTTTCTTCTGTCACACCTCTTATTTAACATTCATCAAAAGCACCTTGGAAGAACAGTACTGAGGAAAATCTGCTCAGCTTGCAAAACAGCACAATGAGAGCATTTAACTTGCTGGAAGCTCCTCATTTCTGAAACAAACGTTTCCTAATGTAAGGCTAGCACACACATTAGGTCTGGCAGGCATGCACCATAAGTAATTACAGCTTAATCCAAATTGCTTGCAAAACAAGTTCATCACCAGACATGCACTTCTTCCTCTATGTGAGAAAATTAAAATTATAGATGACATCAAGTTATATTAGAGTACCACTGTATTATAGGCAGTTGGTGTCTTAGGTGTTAAAATCTACTAAGCTTTACTCCAGCTTCAATTTGTATATACACCACAAATTTGTATCTGAAAGTTACAACTGCAGTATTTCTGTATCTTAACCACTGAAGCAGGGCACTTCACAAGATTATTCATTATATATTGAGTGCATATGAGTTTCTACAATAGTCACCTGAACAGTCTGACTACCACTTGCCTGTTCACCATGAAGACTGAATCCAACTGTTGATTTTAGTAGCCTAAGAAACTCCAGAAAGTGGGATGAAGATACTAAAATTTAAAAAAGTGAAGTCCAGCTAGGAATGCTAAAACACAGTAACCAAGTTAATGCCATTTTCCAAACGCTGTCACCTAACAGCTTTTCACAGACCAGGGCATATACCAAAGCAGTTAATATATTCAAGATTATTCCAACTTACAGAACATTGTTCAATAGTCTCACTGTTCATGGCAGGAAACAGATTGTGAAGAACATCAATGATCTAAACACAAAAGTTTCTTGCCCATCTGATTAAAGATTGAGTTGAGAGGAACTGAAAGGTCATCAACCTACTCCAAACCATCAGACTTAATTTACTTTTGCACTTGATATGGCAAGAAACCACATCAGATTTTGCAGTTAAGTACTAAATGACAATTTACTCCAACAGGCTTACTCTAAGAAGTTAGTTTTCCCCTCTTATCCCATTTATGTCTAACTCTTTTGCAAATGATTGACAGTAAGAAAATATAGTTTGTGCTCTCAGACTGCTGCACTGTGATAAAGTGAGCAATCAATGATATTTGTCCAGCTGGCTCATTAGCAGGATCAGCACTATCACTGAAGTGTCAGTACCCCTCATCAGACAATTACTCTTTAGCATGTGTCCACTACATTTTAAAAATGTGACTCCTAGATGACTAGAGCACTAAACTCTTGGGATTATGTGACTGCTACTCAGCTCTGCTAAAATTTTCATGTTACAGAAACTTGGTTTCAGATCCAGAATCCATTCCAGACCAAGATTAAAAAAAAGCCAGCACTGTCAGTTATATTAACAGCTACTTGTAACCAACAGCACTGTGCCCACAACAGGCAATTTCAAGCAATAGCTGCTAATGAAGAAATAATGAGGATTAATTAGTCACCTCAATGAGGCTTGGGTTCTAACACTGCACTGCCATATAGATCAGCTGCACACAGATACCTCACTAAGAAACAGAGGTACAGGAGCACTGAAGCTGAACGTCTACAGAGCAAAGACAAACAGGGATCTTCTATTGCTTCAGGGAGCACCATGAAGCACCAGGAGACAGAGCTTATGGGCTCAACATTCTGCCTGATGACCAATAATTTGTTAATTTGGTTTTGTGAAAAATACCTTTACAAGCCTGTACTGTTTCTATAAAAACATCCTCATCTACTTCAGCAACCCATCCTTCCTGCCAGATCAGAAAGTTGTGAGGCCTTCCACTGCTGCATAAAAAGCAAGCTTACCAATTGGTCTTGATTGAGGGCTTCTCCCTTCTTCAGACGATCTTTGTAGTCTTCTAGTTTGAGCTGCAGAAAATTCAAAGTAAACATTATATAGAAATCAATACAAAAATTAAGCAAGGGGTATGAGTCAAATACTGTAACAGAATAGAAAACCTCCTACTTCCTCTTGTTTCTAGAGAAAGGAAAACAGTTTTGCTATGCCTTTGATTTGGCAATTTCAGTCTGCAGGACTGTCTACTTCCTTTCCCTACCACTGATCTTTCAGTTCTTACTTGCTACTTTTGTTTCATTTAAGAACTATTAATGCATTGATCCAAGATCTTTAAGTGGCTTCAAATATATCCAGTGTCCTTGTTTAAGTCAGGCTTGTTTAGCTTTCCCAAGTCAATGCTGGACTTCAATTATCCTTAAATAATCCTTGTAATGTTTTTCAAAACTTGGGTTTTAATTACATTGAAGGTTTACAGCTCCTGTTCCCTAAGAGAGTGAGCAAGTGTATTCACAGAGGAAATAAGATTTATTTTCAATATACTAAAGCAGTCTTTAAATGCTGATGTAAACAATACAAAGCTGAACTATTTGGTATTGCAAACTTCTTTAGGGAAAAACACTGCTCTATTTGTATCTAGAGCTTCACTGACACAGTATCTATAGGAGCATAAGACTAGGAATACTTTCTACTCATTTTAGTAAGTCACTTATTTGCTGATGAGGCCATATTGTCATTCATGTAAAAATCAACGGTACCAGAGAAATTCACAACAAGAAGCTTCCTTGGACAGAATCAGAGTACAACACAAAGTTGTTCAATCACACAAAGGAAACATGCTTGTCTGATGTTATCCAAAATCACAACATGATGCATGACATGAGACAGCAGTAATACTGCATCTCCTGCAGGAGGATCGAGTCCCCTAAGCACATGGCCAGATGTCTGATCTACTCTCTCTCCTTGCCCTAAGAGATAACTAAAAGCTTTCCATTCATTTAGAGTAGCACAACATATTCACACAATTACTTTACTTGTCCTAATCCAGCACTGAAAGCAACAGCACCATTATTTCTTTTATCCTACAGAAAATAACATTCTCTCAATTCAAACCAAGCACACAGCCTTCAGCCACCGGCCAATCAACTGAAAAGACTGAGAATGCAGAAGTCTGACTAGCCACAGCTAGAATGTTTCAGGCGTATAATTATATCAGTTATTATTCTTACTAACACTGTTTTGTCCCTCCAGCCTCAGAAAAGCAGATGTCAAAACGAGACAGCAAGTTTTGGAGGATTTCTGTATAAAAGTTTTCTAGTCAGTAACATTTGCCTGTATTTAAAATATGTAAGTCAAATATTTATGCAAAGTAAAGGGCAATACATATTTAACATAATCTGACATTTCCACTGTCAGAGGAAACACTTGTTCCAACTTCCAGTTTTACAAACAATTTACATCTAAATTAATATCAGATGCATGTAATTGATGAAAGACTTCTGCAGGACTATAAACTACGTTTAAATCAGATCCAAGTTTGTTCTGAACTGATTTGGTCTAGAGAAGCATCCTCAGTTTTGATCAACACATATTTACTCACTATATACACACAACCTTACTCCAGCTATTAAAAATAATGGAAATAACATGAAATATTATTTTAAAGGCAATGAGTTTTGCTGTCAGCAGCTTAAATAGGTGCCATGGGCAAGCAAACCAGGCTACCTTTTTTTTCTCGATGTTCCTGATCTTGTGTTTGAGGCAGATGAGCCCGTTGTCGATGTAGATCTCATACGCCTGGGAAGGAGAGGCCGCCGTGCTCAGCGCGGACTGCAGGGGGCTGGCGGGAGCCGGGCTCTCCCCAGCCGGGGTCACCTGCTGCTTGGCCGCCTTCATCCTCTTCTCCTCCCCTTCCTCCGACCGGCCTGAAGGTGATGATGGACGATGGAAAGGGGCTTGGGAAAGCTGCACCATTGAAATGGATGGAGCTGCAAAGAAACTCTTGTATTTAGCACCCTGCTACCCCCTTTTCAAGCTACATCTTTTCTTGTCACATCACATATTCAGAACGTGTAGCCACAAAACTGAGCCTTGGGAAAGACTGACCACAGTTTTACCACGCTTCTCCCTCCCTTTCAAAATATCTGTAGCAAGAATGTCAAAGCAAGGCAAACTTCATATTGTTCTAAGCCTCTCCACCCAGCCAGACACCAAAAATCCTTTACATAGGCAGAATTAGACAGCACAGGGGATGATTCCAGAAACACAATATAGTGACCATATAAAACCAGGCACACATCACCCACAGGGGAAAAAAAAACTGCAAGCAAGCAATTGCAAATCACGCCGCCAGCCCGGCATCGGGGCTGCAGCCTGAATGAAAATTTACAAGTGCCATGCCTGAAGGTACAGCCCCTCTTCTTCTTAAGCCCGTTAAATCGGTTTTACCCTTTCATGACCTCCGCAGCAATCCAACCGAGAACTTTAAAACAACTCAAAAAAAAAAAAAACCCACCAAAAAACAACCACAAAAAACACACACAAAACCAAAAAAACCCTAAAAGAAAATGTGTGATAAAGCAAACAGCCAGCTTAGTTACAACAGCATCATTCTTCGTGATGAACTGGTCCCTGCCTACACCCATCCAAAGGACGTGCCTGTGCCAAGGCAAGACACCGGCTTCCATCGGAGGGGCTGTAACCTTGAGCAGAGAGTTTCTGCAAGACATGCTCGGCCACCCTCATCTTCAACTACTTACGGACACCTGCTCCTGGAAAGCAATGACACCACAATTCTGCCTGCCCGCCGCCGGGGAGGCCGCACCACACCACCCCAGCGGGCAACCAGGGCAAAACCCGCCTTTGCCCGGGACAGCCTCCGCCGCCGGGGGAGCCGGGGCGAGCCCTCCATCGCGTCCTTGCCAGGGATGAGCAGGGAGCTCCTCCCGGGGGGAGAAGGGCACGGCCGCCACGGCTCCCCGAGCGGGGCGGAGGAGCGGGGAAAGGAGGAGCGGCGGCTCCTTCCTGCCGGGGATTCACCTCCTGCGCCTCCCGCGGCCGCCGCGCTGAGGGGGCCCGCGCTCCGCCGGCCCCGCACCGCCTCGCTCGCCGGCTCCCGGCTCCCGCCTCCCCGCTCACCTCGGTGCCCGCACACGCTCAGGCCCGCCCCGCCGCCCGCCCCCCGCCTCATATAGCGGCGGGGCGGGGCGGCTCCGCGCCGGTCACCGCCCGCCTCCCAATGGCCGGCGCCGCCTCACCTGCCCGCCCGCCCTGCGCCGGGCCTGGAGGGCGGGGCCGCGGGGCGGCTCCCGTGAAGGTCGGGGCGTCCGCCCGGCAGCTGTGTGGGATGGCGTGGGCTTCTCCGGGAGGGAGACATCGGTCTGTCTGGTGGGATTTGGTGCAGCAGGGAGCTGAGCGAAGCCCTGGCAGGGAACGGAGCGTCCGGGGAGGGTGGCCCTGTCACACCTTCGTGAGGTGTGAGTCGCCGCCATGTGCCGTCCGTGAAGGAGAGGTTTGGCACAGGGCCCTGGCAAAGCCGCGCTGTCGCATGGCGTGTGTCGCAGCAGCCCCACCGCAAGGGCTCCATCCTCCCCGTGCAAGGGGATCCCCTCGGCCTGCACCCCTTCACAGCCCACTGTGCAGTCACATACTTCTGTTTCAGCCGCTGTTCAGTCACGCCCTTCGTCTGTTTTGGCCACTGTGCAGTCACATCCTTCATCTGTTTTGGCCATGAGACAGGAAAAGTGTGTTGGTCTGCCCCTGTAAACCAGCTGAAGGGCTCCTCTGGGCCCGTACAAAAGTCCTGCAGGAGACTTGCAGGGCTGTGGATCACCTTACGTAACAAAAAAAGTTAATGCCCTCTAATAACCCCAGAATCAATTAGATTGGAGTCCAGCCTATGGCTGAACTGTACACTAGACCAAGGCACTGATGCCACACCCAGTCCTTCTTTAAATACCTCCAGGGACATTGACTCCACCACCTCCCTGGGCTGTCCATTCCAATGGCTAATCACATCTTCCGTGAAGAAATTCTTCATAGTGTCCAACCTAAATCTTCCCTGGTGCAATTTAAGGCTATCCTCTCATCCTATCCCTTGCTACCGGGGAGAAGAACCCAACTCCCCACCTGGCTACAGCCTCCTTTCAGGTGGTTGTAGACACTGATAAGGTCACCCCTGGGCCTTCTTTTCTCCAGCTCAACATCCCCAGCTCCCTCAGCCACTCTGCACAGGACCACCCAACCATGTAAGCTCCTGATAACTAGCAAAAGCACTTGAAGTGAACTGAATACACACAATATAAAGGAATCACAAACTTCTGTTAACCCCTAGCAATCAGTGCCGTGGAAGGTATTGAAGACTGGAAGACTAGGGAAAAGAGACCTTCCAAAGATCTAAGGACTAAACTGGAAATCTGTTTTCCGTGTTTCTGTTTTTGTGGCCATTACCACAAAGAATAAATAAACTATATGGCAAGTTCATAGCAATCCTGAAAGTTGTGAAAGTAGTGAAAATAGAGACAATTTGAAAGAGAGAAAAGTGAGATTGCGAAGACAGGTTTTACAGAATACAAGAAGTATTTATGTAGTACATGGGATGGATGAGAGAACTGGGGAGGAAAGGTTAGACATAAGAAAGATTGCTTTTAAAAATAAACAAGCAAATGATACACAATTCAAATAATAAGGACAATTCACAGAGTATCACAGAATCAGATTCAGTTGCAGGCAACCACCTGTAGCATCCACAATCTTGCCACTTGTCAATGTGTCAAATTCCTTAATCACATATCTCAAAATTCTTCATTTTTTTAAAGCCCTGGTGCCTAGAATGAGGTCACTTTGTGAGGCAGTTTTCATGACTGAAAAGAAATGCTAATGAGGAAGACACAGCTTGTGTCCAGAATCAGCAGTGTGCTCTGAGAATCCTTCCAGTAGATTTCTGTGGGTTTTTTTCAAAGTTAACACGGATGGACTAGATCCTTGAAAAGTAATTATAAAATGAATGATCAGTTAATGCATTTATTAATAATAAGTCATAATTAATGTTCATACACCTGGGACTATTCTGTAAGTCATAATTACTGCTGACAAACTGCTTTATAGTGCACTTTTACAATTATTTGTATAAAAGAGGAAAAATCAAAAGGAAAATTCATACAAGCCAAATCCATATTTAAAATCAAAGAATATTTAAATTTAATTTTTAAAAAATAGAGAGTAGGTAATTGAGACTAATGCTATATACATTTATAATATATCTTTAGTCTCTAGAGCACTGTAAAGAGTGTATTAATGTGGTGAGGTTGAGCCCAGTGAAGTTAGGAAATGCCAGGGTTAAGCACAGCCTAAATTAATTAGTTTAATACCGTTTTGCAAATCCATTGTGAGATCATCTCTAAGTAGATGGTCATAGGTTATGATAGTCTAGCCACGCATCAGTCATAGCCATGGGGATCTGTGCCTTTTTCTCCAGGATCAGAGGGGGAAAACTCTCCAATGGCTGAAGAAAAGTGTTCTTTTTGTCATGTTTGACTGATTCTGCTTATCCCCTCCCACTAGGACTGCACTGATTTTTCCCAGTCCCAGAAGTTTTTCCCACTCTCATTTTTCTCAGATTCCAATTTCCACTCCTGAACCCCAGGCTCAGTCTTTCTCCCCAGGTCTGCATGTTGTCCAAGTCACAGGCTCCTTTGAGGAGGATCTCCTTTGCAGACAATTCCAACCCACTGCCCACCCACTTCCAGTTTTCCACACCTGACTCTTTATCCAGCCTGCTAAACCCCTTCCTAATCCCAGTGGTGTTCAACACCAGCTGCAGTGGGCCAGCCCACAGCCAGCAGCAGTGAGCACAGGTTCCCATTTTCATGCCCTGCCATCCCTTCTGTTACTGCATTGTGAAACTCCACTAAGCTGATGTGTAGAATGAGATCAGCTGCTTTTTAACTTTAGGAGAGAAAGACACACAGTGAAGATGTTGCAAAGATTCTCCACCGATGGGATAGAGAAACCTGCTTCAGTCATGGGACGTATCTCAGACAGGAAGGCTAAGGAATTCTGGATCCAACATGAGATGAATACATTAGGTCTCACAAAGAGGACTGTTGGTCAGAATTACACCCAATTTATTGAAAGAACCTGGAGGAAATATGTTGCTGCAAGGCTGCAATGAGTTTTTTTACACATATAAACCCTGTGGCTGCCTGTCTGCTGTTCAGGACCCAGAGCCAAGGGGTCTGGAGAAAGGTTGCTCCACTCAGTGTCCACCACTGCCTTACACAAGCTGCTCCACCTCACAGTGATTTCTAACTTTGGAAATGCTTCTTAAACATCTACTTCTCCCTTTACATTCCAGCTCCTTGTCTTCTGTGTTTTCGTCACAGGATTGTGATTTCAGTTTCCTTGTATAGAAACTTTTCCTCCTTTTTTGCCTCCATGTTCAATCCTGCCCAGCAAACTGGTTCATGTTCCTGCTCTTTACATGCAGCCAGTGCCAGGCACCCTTTCCAATTCCCAGCCAGTTCCAGTTGCCTGGCTCACTTCTCACCTCCCTCAGAATTCTAGATTGTATTGATTCCTTTCCATTCCTCTCATTTTGCTTTTCTTTTTTCTCACTCACTTTCTGTGTTTTCATCAGAGAAATTCTCCCAAAATTTTCAAGGGAAAGAAGAAAGGGAGCAACAAAATTAAACACAAATAGTTACTGTGCCTGGGAGCAGCCATTACAAGTGTAGCCAAATTTCACCTACGTAGCTCCAGGCCAAACAGCACGTGTTTAATTAAAGTCCATGTTAACACCTATAAGATCTGCAAGGGAATGGAGTTATGCTCCCTGGCAGAAGCTGAAATTCCTGTTTACAGGCTGTGGGTTTCTGGAATTTCAGTGAAAGTGCAGAAAGAATCCTGTTTTTTCAGTCTCACCTGCAACCACCAAATGATTGGGGTTGGATGGGACATCACTTAATCCAAACCCTAGTGTGTCTCAACTCAATTTGAAGCACTCACCCAGAATGGAAGATTTCATTTGGAACTGAAAAAGTCTTAAAGCAAAACTAAATTTTAGGAGTGCTGGTCAGCTAAGAAGATGATGTGATCCGAGCACTGGAAGCAGCAGCACCTGCCTTTGTAAATGTCCCTGTCCTTGCTTAGGAGTTAATCAAACCTCAGTTGTAAAAGGGTAAATGTTGCAGAGCAGGCGTTCCTATGGGGTTTCTTTATTGTGTGTACATGAGGAAAAAGCTGAAAAACCAAAAGTGCTAATTTGCAGCTGTGAGATTAAAGAGTCATGTGCATGTAAATGCTTTGAAATAGGGACCAGTCCATGAAAGTGGATTTGTTATTTGTGTCAGAAACATTTCTTTTTAATACATTGATACATGAACACATGTAGTGTGTTTATCTTTTCTACAACACCTCTCCTATCCCCTTTTTCTGTGCCTGGCATGGATGTGGTCTTAAAACAAAGCTGGGTTGTACATTAAAACAACTGAGTTCAGGATACATTCTTAGGTTTTGCAGGATTTAGAAGATTTACAGTGAATGAGCAAAATACCTGCAGGAAAAGATATTTTTATGGATAATGCAAGTGAACATTGACCTTTAAGCTAAATTAAGCTATCTCTGCTACAAACTTCTGAAGTATTTTACATGGATGTGTTCTTCATTTTCTAGATGAATTAGGATCTGGTTGTAGGTACAGAGCATTCACAGCTGCAACTAGCATAAATAAAGGGGATACTTTGAGCATAATATGGTCCTTTGAATACTAATATCCTGGAGATTGAGGAATTATGTCTTGAAATTATGTACTCAAAGTTAGTAGCATCTGTGACTTTTACCTGTAGAAAAGGGGGATAATCTCACCTCCACCATTCACAGGAATGCTGGTAAAAAACTGCCTAGGGTATTTGTCCATTTGAAACCAACAGTGTCTCCAAAACTTTATTATTTGGTTTTGCTAGTCTGTGGGAAAATGTTTTCTTTTTCCTAAAACAAAAGGAGAGTTCTGTGGTGGAAGGCGTTTTTTGAAAGGAAGAACCTTAGAACTGCACATGCTCACAGTTCTGCACAGGGATTAACCACGTGATACTGAGATACTGGGTGTGCTACCTTCATCTGCTCCTCTGGCAGAACCTCAGTAGTCCAGGGATTCTTTGCTTCCCAAGAAGAGCCTATGAATTGCTTGGTGTCCTTGTCCTTCCATCACAGCCCTAAGAACCCTTGGGTGCTGCAGAGCTCCATTAAAATATTACTCTGTTACATCATATTTTCCTGCTGCAACACTATGGTTTTCACTTCCATTAGAGTAGCTTCCCAACTGTTTTTAAAAACCTTTCTCAGGTCCTTCCTTTTCAGAGTTCTTATGTGATCACATTTTCTTCTCCCAGAATTTGGTTTGCTTATGCACTGACTCAGCTGCAGGATCCTTAATGGCTCACAGCTCTGGTCTCTGTTACAGGGGATCTCCTGGCACCTCACAAACATGAATCTCAGACTGGCTGTACCCTTGCAACCACTGTGCATGGGTCAGAATATTTAAGTTAAATATGTTTTAAAAATGTAACAGCCTGACTTGCTTGGGGTTTTGATCCAGTTAATCATCTTAAGTATGGTTTAGATAGTAATGAGTTGGACAGTTTTCATGCCTTTTACTCCACAACCAATAATCTGGCTCCTCCGGAGAAGCTAATGGATTTTTATTATTCCCAGGGAAATGCTAATGACAGATTTATTTCCTTCTTATTGCCACCTAAACACCTTTGATCTCAGGCTTTTCAGGTGGACCTGTGAAAAATGTTTTCACTTGCATTTCCCTTTGAATCCTAGTGTGTCACTGATGCATTTTGGGATTCAATTAAACTTAATTTAAAAGTCTGATTTCAGACCATTGCAGATTATCTCTGCAGTTTGGTAGCTTCCTTTGCTTCATTGTGCAATAAGTTGAGAGGAAAGGAAAAAATAGGCCCCATATTCTGATTTTTTTTCTCATTAGGAAGAAAGGATGAGTGGTAGACAATTGCCATTCCTGAAATGTCTCTGTGACCTGAATTCAGGACTCAATTTCTGTGACTTCATTTTTTTCCTTCTTCAAGTTCTGAGCAATATAATATGCAAAATATTGTGCATCTGTATGTAATTGAATAAAAAGAGGGGCAAAATTTGGCAACTTCACAGAGTGCTATTGTGGGTTTCAGTCAGGAGGAAGAAAACATCCAAAATTATAAGTGAACAAAGCCTGAAGACTGTAGAGATTTTTATTATCAGTTAACTTTCACTTCATTCGTGTTCATTTTAACATTCATTTCATTTCATTCATCTGTGTTCCTGTACATACTTAAATTTTACATGAAATAACATGGTATTTATATAGGGAAATAGTTGACAAAAGTTTAACATGCATGGTAAATAGAAATTAAAGGGAAAAATCACAAAGCAGAGACCGAAAACAACTCTCTGGTACTTTTATAAAGCAGAGAAGTGTTTTCTAAATATATGCACGCATATTTTGGACATTTTGTCACAAAATAAAACAATACTGAACACATGAATGCAAATAAACACATTCAAGATTTATAGAATAGGCTCTGTCTTTCTCAAAGACTTCCAATTATTCCTTGCAGAATTCAAAGTATGAAAACCAATTTTGATAAGTCATTCATTTTTCTACTTTTTAATAAAATCTAGGCTCTTCATTAATTTCTATTCTAAAAAGATCTTATCCTGCAACCATTATTTTCTTAGACTCACCATCAAACAAATTGCTCCTAAATCTATCAGTGTATTTATTTTAAAAAGCCATCAATTTTTATAAGAAATAAGTATATTGTTGACAATTTTTAACAAGGCTGAAATCATCCCAACAATTTCATAAAGCCCTCAGATAGCAGCATGCATTTGTCCAGGGATTCTGGCAAGCTGGGTCTTAATATTTTTTGTACTATTATAATTAATTCAATATTGGTCATTGATTTAAAATCCTGTCTCATCTAACTCCCATTTTCGTTTACTCTTGGTATCTGTTACAAAGAAAGCTCCCTCTTAAAATGCCTGCATAGAAACAAATCTGATTTTCTCTTACCTTAAGTCTTGCCACAAGAAGGAAGCTTTCACTTGAAACAACTTGATTAAATAAAACCTAAGTATGCTTCATACTTTTGATTAAGTACTTGGCATTTTTTGTGTTTGCTGCGTTGATGTAAGTGCAGTGACTCACATGAGTGTCAGAACATGGAACCACAGGGAGTATAAACTACAGCTGAACCTGCAAATTATTTTTTTATTCAGGACCCTTATTGGCCGCCTGCATAAGCCCGTGTTTAACTCTGAGCAATCAACTAATCCCACTGACTTCATTAAGACAATATGCAAGTTTCATTTTTATTAAAAATTAATATTGAAATGCATGGGGGTTTTTGCCTTTGCTGTTTTTCCTGCTCACAAGAGTTGTGATCTTAATGGGATGGTTCATCTTCTTAAAGAGAAATAGCAAATGTTTCCTTGAGATAAAAAATCTAGACAACTTTCCAGGACAGTATTAGGATGCTAATGAAAAAGTTACATGAAAGAACTTTACTTAGAGTGTTTATGAATAATTATTTATTATTGATATTATTCCTTCATCTAATTCAGATATATATGTACTATTATGTTTTAAAGTTTAGGAATGCTGGTCAATTCTTAACAGGCATCCTGTTAAGCAAAAAAGAAATAAAACAAAACCTTAGTGTTTCTGCAGCACTTTGAGCATGCAGACATGTAGCTATAAAAAAGCAATCAATGTTGTCAAAAGCATACTGCTCTTATACATCCTAGAGCCAGTGGAATATCAGGAACATTTTCTGTTTAAAAAAAATACCAGAACCATCTCTGGAGCCTGACAGGATATAGGAGAATAATTAAATTTTTCCTGGTTTTCAATGGGCTGCACACTAGGAAAAAACCTGTTAAATAATGAGAGCCTTCAGCCTCCAGACAATGTAACAGCAGCAGAAAATTTTTTTTTCAGTTTATGTTCACAGTCCTGTATATCATTATGTTGTGAACATAAACTGAAAAAAAAATTCCCCTGTGTGACTGGTGAGTGGATCAGAGCTCAGATGCAGAACCAGGAGTCATTCCATCTTAACATACTCCAGGACCCCTGGTGTAAGTAGGACCTCAGGTAGCCCTAGACCCAGCAGACAGCTCCATAGCTAAAATCTCCACTTCCAAAAATGCTGAACCACCTATAGCTCCTTCTGACATCAGAAGTAACCTGAAAGGTCCAGCCACTCTGAAAACCAAACCAAAAGCCTCATGGTCTGTAAGTATTTGTTCACAGGTTTATGTTGAAGTACATAATTAAACCTGCAAGACATCACCCAGCCTTCATTGAAGGCATTGGGAATTTTGCTGTGGGCTTCTCACCAGTCAGTATTTTGTCCCTCACTCCCTCTGTACTTATGTATTCAGAGGAGACCTAAATTCAACCTCTGTGCTCACAAAAAAATCCCCAAACCAAAGCAAACAAACAAACAAACAAAAAACAACCCCAACAAACAAAAAATACCTCACTCTGAATATTTGGCTATATTTTATGAGAAAGACTTTAAATTAAAAGCGTTCACATTCCCCCTTACCTTGCCATGCCTACACATGATGCTGCTGTTAGTTTCACATTTCCAAAGGTTTACCAGTTTCACGTTTGCATTTTAGTTTGCTCCTGTTGAAATTTTCTTTTGCTGTGTAGTTCAAGTTTCTTGTACCCATACAAAAGAGTCCCTCAAGCACTGCCTGACTGCAGTTAGGTGGATGTTTTTGCTCTCTGCAGGGAAACATACAGTAACTCAGAGAATCTTGAAAATTCACTAAAAACTGCATTACTCATCCTGATTTTGTAAAGGTACTCAGGTGTGAGGGCCATATGAAATGCCAGTATAATTTATAACTGTACTTTTGGTGGTTATTATTTGTCTTCCTTCAGTAGATCATGGACTGAGTCTCAGATTCTCTTACTTAAGAGCTGTTGGGTTTTTTTCAAATGACAGAGAGCATCCACAGACCTGGAACATCCCCAGGAATAAAATGGCTCTACACAAGGCAGTAAAATACTGCTCAGCTCCTCTTCTGCTCTTTGTTTTACATGGTGGGACGCAGCAGAGAAAACCCAATATACCAAAGCCCAACAATTATGAATTACCTTAGGGTGGAACCTAAATTAGTTGCCTAAATTTCCAATGCAACTTAAAGAAAATACTTTTATGAAACTTCTGCCCTTCCAGCCTCACAGCAAATGACCCTTCTCACAGCCAAACAGCTATGTGATTATTTACACTGAAATTATATATACAGACTTAAAGTACAAAAATTATAGCAGTTTAATGGGCTACAAAACATTTCTAAGCTTTTCTTTCATGTTCAGCTGATGTTCTTCTTGCTATTAGGAACTCATTCAAGGCAGCAGGTGCAGTTGAATAGAACTTTACATGGGAACTTCCCTTGAAAACCGGCATCAAGGATAAAAAAAAAATGCATCAAGTAGCAGACTGAATTTTAGCAAATAGACCAGATGCTTTCTCTGCCTTCCAAACAGCCTGCCCCTCCAAATACACAGAGGAAGAAGTTGCTGTACTTTTACATCACAATCATGAGAAGAGGAACATGTGCTTCATTCTGTGTGTGTGTGTGTAGGAGCAGGGGGTGTTTACATTTTGTAGATTGAGAAGAAATGGGAGTATTTCTAAGTAGATGCATTTTATGTCATTAGTATATTGCCAGTCCAGCAAAGCACAGGCTTAAGTGCACAAGAAATTAATTTACTCCAATTTAATTTAGAACCATTATGTGATTTTTTAGTTTCCTTAGGCTTTAAAAAATATACTGATTAGTTAATAAGTGGTTTGTTAGACTCATGTTAATTGTTCCAGCAAGTACTGTAAGTGCAGCATTCAGACAGAGCTCAGTTAATTTTATCCAGCACCTTTTATGGGAATCTCCTGGTTGTCTGGAAGTTTCCCATCCTCATAGAGAACATCTGTGATGATGGATAGCATTCTAATGAGGAAGGGAAGTTAAACTATGTTTTTTAAATCATCTGTTGATTAGTTTCATCCTGTTTCCTTTAGTTATCCATCCTCCAAATATTCCATGGTCCTTAGGGGATATAAGACCTGTGTCCAACACTTCTTTATTGGTGCTGCTTCTTTCTCATAGCCCCAGGCTACCTGCTTCCCTTCTCCATCAGACAATTACACAGGATGACATGTGCAGCATGAAATGGTGGGAAGGAAAGGATGTCTTGAACTCATTATTTGGAGAGATGCGTAACAATGAACTGTTTGTGATGCTGTTGGAATAACATATGAAATAAATTAAGTGGAATTGACTTTGCCGTTTTGCATAGGATAATGGAGAGTCTTAAAGCAATGCTTTAAAAAAATTATGAAGGTGATTGAAATTATTATACATTTGGGTTCTACCTCATACATTAATAAGAGAGTTGTGGCAGTGATTTCTAAATAGATAATAGAGAAGAATGAACTCATACACATGCTTTAAAACTGGGATTTTGAAATTTCCCACTTTATTGCATAGTCATGAGGCTTGTTACTTGCACATTTAATTTCCTTTGAATCCTTTTAGCCCAGTGAATTATTATAATTATTAAACGAATGTACTGAAGACTGAATAATTTGTTATTTTTATTGCTATCTAGACACTAAGGCAGGTAGAAGTAATGATAAATGTCTGGGTTTTTTTAAAGCCAAACGTACTTACTCAGTTGGACATAAGTTTTCAACTAATTTGAATATTTAAATAAATTTACAGCTTACAAGAGAAGGCAGAAAGTGCTAAAAACAGAAATCTCATTTTCCTTTGTGTTGCTCAGTGGTTGCTCACAACAACTACTGTACTAGCCTACATAAGGGCTATGGCTGAAAACAAGCAGTAGTGGTCAGCCAATATCCACTATTAATTTGTATGTTGGTTTTGTTGTCTGGCTTTGGTGGGGTTTTTTGGTTTGGTTTTTGTTTGTTGGTGTTTTTTATTTTAAAAAAATGAACAAGTTTTTAGAAAACCTGAAGTTTAAAAAAAATTGAAATTAGGTGGAAATTCCAAGGGGAAGGGACAGCTTTATAAAGTTAGCAAGGAGCCTGGGTAAACCCCCATCTAATGCACATACACATATAACTTACACTATTGCTACACTATAAATGAGAGAAAAGACTGAAACAAAAAGATGCAGTTTTCTCTTTTTTCTGGTTGAGACAAAAGCAGACCTGACAGCATAACTTTTGTACTGTCTTCTCACTAGGTTTAGCCAATAACTTGGCAGTAAGTGGCCAAACTCCTCTAAACAGGGAGACAGGCAATAACTTAGTTTAAAATACCATTTCCATACCTATTACAGAACACAGAGCTGTGAGGGCACCATCCTGGGTAATGGAGTGGGTTCCCCTGCAGGCACAAGCAGGCAGAAAGCATAATCCCTTATACAAACACTGCCCTTTTATTTTGGCCAGCTCATAGGTTTATAATCTCCACATTAGAGAATTAGGAGAAATCTACCTCATGGTTCACAGCTCACAGACATTGCTGCTTTTAACCTAATTCAAGAGATGCAGGAAATAATAAAGCACTAATGTGAAAGGAGAAGGCATGACTTTCCTGAGATTTTTATGTTAGAAAATCCAAATCAAATCTCACCATTGATCCCAGTGCCAGAATCACCTTCCAAACCACATGGCAAAAATTTCACCTCCGTAACTTCTACCTAAAAGCCTACAAAGTGTATTGCACTTTCCTGCATGGATGTGAAACCAGTCCTGTTTAGTTTAGCTTCCTTTCTGTTTAGCCCGCAGTAGGACGGGGTGTGAGCGATGCGCAGGTCCCCGCGGCTGGCGGTGTCGCTGGGGGCAGGCAGCTGTCCCCGCGCTGCCATCTGCAGCTCGCCACCGCAGCTGAAAAGCTGCTCAGGTCCTCTCAGCTCTCCTCCTATTCAATATTCCCACATATCTCTATATTCTCTTAGACCCTTCCTAAAAGGCACATTCCTCACCTGCAATAGGAACGTGCATTGTACTACTGTTTACGTTTAGAAAAAACATCCTTTCCCTCGTTTAGAAAACTTACTCTTATCTGTTTCTTTTTAAGCGGCACTTTTGCTTAATCTTCCGACGAAATCCATGTGGATACTCTGTTCCCATTTTCCACATGATCTTTGTCTCAAACATTCAGCTTGTGCCAGGACTGCCATCTACTCCCAAAGGTGCAGAGTCAGCAGCAAACCCGGGATGATTAGTTGTCACTCAGGCTTCAAAAGTGTGTCCAACAGACTAGACAAAAATGACTTTAAAAGAGACAAAGCTGAGAGAAAGGGAGAAAACAGGGGGCAGGATCAGACTAAGCAGGTGATGTTACTTAGGAGAGTTAGTCTACAACATGGTTAGATTTTACTCAGTTTTTCTTTCTAGGGTACCTTGACCTCTGTTCATAATTATTTTGAAATTTCTAGAAGCTCTGTAACTTTAGAAGATGAAAAATAACAGGACAGACAGACGGACGGACGGACAGAAGGAAGGAAGGAAGGGGAGTGAACAGGTTCCTATTTTCCTGCTTCATTTCAGTGAGACATAAAGGGGGACAATAAATCTGATGCTCCTTGAGGACATAAAATAAGATAACTGCAGTAGTCTCTATACCACAGCAGCTTCAAGAACAGTGCCTATCTTGTTTCCTCCCCTGGCATTTCTGCCCTTATGGCTGGCTGAGCAGGAGCCCATGGACTGGCTGTGTGGCACTGGGGCACACATGCCACTGCTGTGCCCCAGGCACATTGATTTGTGCACACATGGAGCATCCCCCTGCAGCTGCACCCTGTCACACTGACACACACAGCACTGCAGCTATCCTGCCCAGCACTGCAGCCCCTGCCAAGGACCCCAGCAGAGTTCCTTGGCACAGAGTCCCCTGGGCCCCAGGGAATGGCCTGCCCAGGGAGGTGGTGGAGTCACCATCCCTGGATGTGTTTAAAAAAAGATTAAATGTGGCACTCAGTGCCATGGTTTAGTTGAGGTGTTAGGGCATGGGTTGGACTCTATGATCTTGAAGGCCTCTTCCAACCTAGTGATTCTGTGATTCTGTGATTCTGTGAAAGGGTTGGACCTTGGGCATTTTGGTAAATCAGACATAAAGAGGCTGCACTCACTGTTAATAATTCACACAGATCTAATTAGGTCCTTGGGAACTCTCCCTGTGCCACGGTTACCAGGTGGCAGCCTTTTTGTAAAGGGTTCTGTGGTTTGCTCTCCAATTCCTCACAAGGTGGCCTTGCCATGAAAGCAATCCTTGCAAGGAGCCATTAGTGACTGACCTGTGATGCTTCACCTGGATCCAATCCACTGCATTTTCCCAATTACTTAGTGAGGTTTCTCAAGCAGGTGGAAGACCTCCCACTAGATCGGAGCTCTGCTGCAGTACCAGGCTGCTGTGGAATGCCATGGCCTAATGAAGGCAATGTTAATGAGCAGCAAGAGCACATGGATGTGAAATCTCGTTAGAGTGGAACAGAAGTTGTTGATTCTGGTTACGTAGTGTCTGGGAATCAGCTGTAAATTTCACAGCCATTTAATTTGCACCTGTTCTCAGATGAAAGAACAGGGCCTTTTGATTAAATTGCAGTGGCCTACATCTTTGAGCAGGATTCAGCCCTCTGCTCTGCAAGTTATAGATGCCATGTGTGCCTCCTGCATGTCCTGCACTTCCATTTCTGGAAGATAAAAATCACAGAAGGCATACTAGCTGCTATGGGGCTAAGGACTGTAGTTGGATATAAGATCTATTTCACTCATGGTCATGGGTGGTGGGGAAGAGGTCACAGTCCTTGGTCATCTCGTTTCAGGCAGAAGGGGAGCTCAGAGAGCATCACTTGGAGGCAAACACCCAGGATCCAGCTCCTTGATCAGGCAGAGCCATCAGGAAGCAGTTACTGCCTGGATGTCAGAAGGTGAAAAACTTAGGAGATGCAGCACTGCCAATCACCAGGGCATCATGCTGTTCCATAGTTATAATTCCTGGGAACAGACCTGGCAGCAGGGAAGTATCTCTAGCCCAGCTTCTAAGAAAATTGCCTACCATGTGTCCCAGCCTGCAGCAGTGCTGGGCCTGTGCCCTACTTTGCTGTGGAGGACAGCCAAGTGGAGAGCTGCTCTCAGAACCTCTCAGGGCAGACACATCCTCAGAAGAGCAGCACCCGGCTGGGATCAGCGTGAGTGTAGCTGCGGCTCTCCCATCATCACGCCGGCTCCAGCAGCGATGAGAGCACACAGACGTGTGCATCATCCACCGAGCTGCTTTCCCTGCTAGGGGATCCCATTGGCAGCAGCTCCTTTGCACCTCTCCTAGTCTCCAGCTGCTTTTATTGGGCCAAATCTGGTGCCACCTGGCTTGCATGACACAATGACACTAATTTACTCAGGCTGACAACCATGAACTTCTATTACTTGTGTTTGCTCGGGTAAATACTTGCTCTTCCTTTTTGTTTTTTTTTTTTTTTTGTGTGTCCAATAACTCTTTGCCGAGATGAAATTAAGGCGATTAAAGCCCCAGTTTCCTGCCTGTGAGCAAGGAAGGGCAGCGATGAGGTCTGTGCTCGGTTTTTGCGGCGGGAGAGCGGGGCCGGCCGTGCCGGTGCAGGGCGGAGAGCCGAGTGCTGCCGGCGGTTCCTGAGCCACGGCAACTCACAGCTCCATCCCGGGGCTCCGCCGGGACTGCAGCCGGGAATGCCCAGGACGCTGGGACTGGAGCTGGGCATGGCGGGGATGCTGTAAGGGCAGCCGGGAATGCCCGTACGCTGGGAATGCCGCTGGGCATGGCGGGGA
>VWZP01006849.1:1964327-1983903 GCA_013396995.1 Dicaeum eximium
TGTGTCCAATAACTCTTTGCCGAGATGAAATTAAGGCGATTAAAGCCCCAGTTTCCTGCCTGTGAGCAAGGAAGGGCAGCGATGAGGTCTGTGCTCGGTTTTTGCGGCGGGAGAGCGGGGCCGGCCGTGCCCGTGCAGGGCGGAGAGCCGAGTGCTGCCGGCGGTTCCTGAGCCACGGCAACTCACAGCTCCATCCCGGGGCTCCGCCGGGACTGCATCCGGGAAAGGAACACTGGGACTGCAGCCGGGAATGCCCGTACGCTGGGACTGGAGCTGGGCATGGCGGGGATGCTGTAAGGGCAGCCGGGAATGCCCGTACGCTGGGACTGCACTGGGCATGGCGGAGATGCTGTAAGGGCAGCCGGGAATGCCCGTACGCTGGGAATGCCGCTGGGCATGGCGGGGATGCTGTAAGGGCAGCCGGGAATGCCCAGGACCGGACACTGCCCGTGCCAGCGCCACCTGGCGGGCCCGGGNGCCACCGGGCGGCCCCGGGAGCGGCGGCGGTGGCTCCCGCGGGGCCGTCGGGGACCGAAGCTTTCCAACCTCTTCAGAAACGCCCGTGGTCTCCCTGGAACTGTCAGGCCGTGCTGTAGAGGTCGGCATTAAGGGCCACCCGTGGTACACTTCTCTGCAGCCCTCAAAGTGCCCGATTCCCCCATTCCTTTCCAAGACGTCTCAGCTACGGTGTTTCCCAGTCCATTTCCAGCGCTCTCCCATCCTCTGGCTGCTGCAGGGATGCGGGGCCAAGTTCGCAGTTGAGGCATGAAGCCATATCTGTGATGATGAGACATCAACAGCGAGGGCCAGGGCTGAGCAGGATCATGACCTGTCCCTTCCCATGCCCAGAACTGAGGGTCAGGATGCCTGGGCACTCTGTCCCTTTCCAGTCACTCTTCTGCAGGGCCAGAGGTGATGGCAATGAGATGTCCCACACTCCTGTAATGATAACCTCTCTCTCAGATACAGTAGAAAGTATTCTCTAAATAAGTCTCATTAATAAATTTAAAAGAGATACAAAATCTAAATCCACGATGATGGATGGCATGAAATGTGAGTGTCACAGTCATTTCAAGCACATTCAGGATTTGTAGTGCACAAGGGTTCTGTGTACCTGTCTCTTCTCCCAGAATGTGTAACTTCCCTAGAGGCACATAACCATTAACTTACCTGTTCTCCATTAATGGAGTTCAAATCTGCTGCTGGTCAACACAAACATGGAATTTCCAATAGAAATGCCACCAAACAGCAAAATGAGGTTTCCTGAAAAGGCTGGGTTGGCTACATGATGCCCATCATGACCAAATAGCTCCACAGCAGCTTTACAACCCCTACATATAGTTATCCTGAAAAGGAGCACTGGTTGTGTGTTGCTTTACTGTAGATTGTTTATATGGAGGAAGCCAGCAGCACTTTCCTGGTGCTATTTCCAGTTTCTGAGAAAGGGGAGCTGGACAGAAGCTGGACATGTGCTCCCTTTCCTCCTCATGGACAGATGTCCAGGGGAAGGAGGCAGAAAACTAAAGGAGTTAGTTGTGTCTCTGCTGTTAAAACTTGCAGGGCCAGGCCTGCAGAATACATGTCAGACTGCTCTTACCCCTGATCTGGACAACCTAAAAAATTACATTAGGTGATACAGGAACCATTTAGGAGGAGTGTCCCTTTTTCTTCCATTATATTCAAATGAAGTTTTTATATGACTTCAGAAGAGCTGTAACTTTTTGGTGACTGGGACTGGATGGGGCCCAGTCATCTCCTCAGAAAGCACGTCTCAGGTTCAGTGTTGTAGAAGTCACAGAGACTTCAAAACTGTACAAATCAGAATAAAATTACTCTTCGTGCAGCACCACACAAATGCAAACAGAATTTGCCATTGCAAGCTTCAGCAGTAGCACTGGATGCCCAGCTCAGCTCAGGCTTTGGAAATCATGGATCTGCTCCCCATCCACTGGTGACCTCCAACAAAATATCTTCTTGTCCCATGCCATGTTTTTCTCGTATTTCAATACAATCCTGTGTAAAACACCTTTATAATGTGTGCACTGTGAGGTATTTTAGCAGATGTCCCAGTCGTCATTCCAACAGCTGACCCAGGTGAAACACAGAAGGGCTTTACACCCAGGATTTGGCTTCCAGATTCTGCTTCCCATTGCTCTGAAGATGCCTCCCCAATGTTCCAGAGGAGCTCCCTCCTCCACAACTGTAACCCTGTTAGGTTTCCTGCCCCACAAAGCCCTCTATCCATTAACACAAATGTCCTCAGCACCCAGAGGTTACCCTGACAGTAGCTGCAGTCACTGGTGTGCAGCAGCAGCCTAAGGCAGAGTGAGAAAAGGAACTAATTGTTTGAAACAGGGTGAGAAGTTGCAAATAATGGGTTACATGGTACATTACCAGCTTTAAACGACTTTTTGGGGCATCTGCTTCTCTTCAGTGACTTCACACAGACTTTACATTTTAGGTAAACTGAATTATGCCCAAGGTATGTTTAGGCATCTACAGCAGATAATGCAAATACATCAAAACCAGATGCTATTGTACTACAATCTGGCAGTCTATGCAGAGCTTTCTGAAATTTCTATATGTATCTCTGAATATCCTGCTCAGTTTGTAAGAAAACAGCTAGCACATCAGCAGGAATAAATCAGCTTCTCCACCAAAGTCCAAAATACCCTCTTGCAACAAGCCATCATGCTTAAGGTTGCAGTGTTTTCCCCATTATCTTCTAAACTCAGTTACTCACTGACAGCTCCTACCAAAGACCTTGCTCCCACCAGTCTGCTGGAGCTCATCCAGCTGCCTGTGCCTGCCATGGGAAGGGACATGCCAGGCTCCAGCTTCAGCAGAGGAGCACGAGTCTCTTCCACCAGCCCCTCTGGATTTGGAAAGGGACATTTCCAAATGCTGTCAGCACCAACCCTTCAATGCTGCTGTTACTTCAGCTGGCCTTTGATGAATGCTGGTGAGCCAGAGAGAGAGCAAGCCCCCTGGGAATACGGAATGCCAGCACCACCCACTGCCAGTAAAGGAATGCCTGACATACAGGCAGTGCCAGGGGAAAGCTCTGGGATTCTGCCCCCAGACAGCTGTCTGTCATAACAAACACCACCTCCTTCCCCTGCTCTGCTCTTCTTTCCAAACTAAATAGGAAGGGAATTACCTCACTCTCTCCCTCAAAAAAAGGCTTGGCTCCAACACTAAATCTAATTAACAGAAGAAGAGAGCTGAAATAAACACAGGAAAAGTTGCTTATTTTCTAAATAAGACTAAATTTATTTCATTACCCTAGTAAAAACAAAGTTTGGATTACAAGTGTCTGAACAGTATAAAAGTACAAAACAGGTTCCATAGATTTCTAATACATTAATACAAAGTGCATGACTACTCATTTTGCATTACTACCAGGAATGGAAGAGGTGGGAGGGAGTAGGGAAGCAGTTGGCGGTTGAAATCTAGCAATAAATAAATAAATACAGAAGAGATGATCCGTATCAGAGCACATCCTACCACCAACACTGCAGCCTTCTTAGGTGTACAGAATTACTGATGCTGAAAACACAAATTCACATGAAATAGGTGTCTGCAAACACAGCGAGGACTCTTGCTCAAGCCCTTATTAGACATGACCAACCAAGTTATGCCTTTATACAATCAAGTATCCATTATATCTATGGCTGGACTCAATGGGCTTAGGTCTTTTCCAATCTGGATGATTCTACTTGGTTGAGAATAAAAGCAAGGTAAGCAGCTTTGTCCTCCCTTAAGAACCTCAGAGTTTAGGAAAAGCAAAATGAGTCCAAGGAAAGCTCTAAGCTGTAAGGCTGTGATAAGTCAAAGCCCTGTTTCACCTGATTTTCTTTCTCTCCAGAGATTGGCTGACCCAACAGGAGAGGAAAAAAGAAAGAAAAAAAAAAGCTTTGAGGGTAGAGGCTCCTCTTAAAACCTGCATATCTTTCCCTATCTATATTTTCATTTGCTAAGTATTCCCATTTCAGGAACCAAGACTACATGGAAATCCAGTCCTAAACCCTACCCACCACAGCATTATGCCAATGACTCTCACAAAAAAGGAAAGCTTAGAATCATAGAATATGCTGAGTTAAAGGGACCCATCAGGATCCACTCCAACTCCTGGCCCTACACAGGACACCCCGAGAATCACAACATGTAGCAATCCATTGTAGGATATCCTAAAAGAGTTAAAAAAAAAAAAAAATCCTCCCTCCCCCTAAAACCAGGAAAAAACCAAACAAAACGCAGAATTCCCAACTCACACAAGTAAAACCTTCATAAAAGGAACGTGAAGCAACTGGGAGCTAAAACTGCAGCACAATCTTCCAGGAAGCTGCTTCCACCCTACAGGCAAAGCAGAGTTTGGAGGAGTGTCACAACAATTTGCACATGAGCTTGTCTGGGAATCTGTGTAGAAAGTATTATCTTTTGATGGCGTATGCAAACAGAACTGCTGCCTTGATTCAGCACAGCACCGTTCCTAGCAGGACTTTTCAGATTCAGGATTCACAAAAGTGTTGACCTGGCAGTTGCTTAAACAAACGAATGAAACGAAAAAAAAGCCCCAACAAAACCCAAACACAGAGAAGCACTGCAGGGGAAGGGTTTCAAAACAGTTATTGTGAATCCAGACCCCAGGCTGCAACCAGATTATGTCCCTGGACCGGAGCCTGATTTGCTTAGCAAGGGGTTTGGTTCTTTGTCAGGTCCAAAACCAGGAGGAGTCTTGTTTGTGGTCACATTTCAGCTGCACTAGGCCAGCAGAGAGCAGTTACTCAGTTTTGGCTGTCATCTACACTTGACTTGGGCATCAAGATGTTTCTTGGTCCATCTCCTAACCACCAGGGGTTACCTCACCAAGCCCAGGGTGCCTGCTGCTGGCCTAAAACAAAATAGCCTCCCATTTTGCTATGTTCAGTTCTTAGGTAGATCTTAATCCTGAGCTAAGGTGGAGTGCTCTCCCACCCCTCCTCAAGAGCACTTTTATGCTGGAGGCCTTATCAGATAGCTACCACTTGAAGTAGAGATGTCTGCAGATTACCAGTCTGTATCACATAGGAGGGATGAAATATTTGTCTTTGTTATGTCAGTAGTATAGGGTGAAATCGCCACACCTTTAAAAATATATATTTATATCACTAGAGAGGTGATTTATAACATTTCTATGTATTAGTTCATCTTGTTGACTCATACATGTCTAAGAATGAAATATTTTCTTGGGAATTTAGGAAGTTTGCCAACCAACTTTTAAAGGAAAAAAAAAAAACCCAAAAGCCTTACAACCACTGCTTCTTTCAGTACAGAAACATGAACTACATATACTTTAATATACAAACCCCATCCTCATATTCACTTGGGAAGAGAGCGTGGGGGAAAATTAGACAACCTTGCAGCAGCATTCAGCTTTGCCAAGTGTTCCATAGCATCTTAAATATTATGTACAGTCTTTCTGAAAGGATACAAACTGGCTTCAGAGTTTGTGGAATTGTAGCAGTAAAACCCAAAACAGTTCTAGGGAATAGTCTTTTGGCAGCATAGCAGGTGTCCAAAGTGAACAGTCACTTTTCTAGTATTTTTCCAGAGAATAAGAGGATCTGTATAACCTTCTGCAGCTATCCAAGGAAGTCACCACTCCTCTTGAGTGGAGATTGCTGGAGATTGGGGTCCTTCTTGTTCTGGCTTTTCAGTGGCAGACTTTTTATTGCTACAACAAGGTTTGAAGAGATGAGTGTCTATGAGGACTTCCCCAAAACGCCCTTTGTAAATAATTCCACAGCAGACCTTTTGCCTGGAAGAAATGGCAGGGAGACAGATACTTTGACTGTTTAGAATATACAGAAGTCACAAACATGCAAAAAGTAAGTCTGACCCCAGACACTACTTTACTGAGCCTCCAGCCCAGAGGACAGGGGCAAAAATACTGCTCACAAACAGAAGACAAGTCTGTGTCTAAATCCACAACAGGTCTTTGAGGGGAAAAAAAAAAAAAAAAACCAACAAAGAAAAAAAAGACAGAAAACCCCCAAACATGTCTATACAAAACCAAGTCTCCCACTTTGTTTCCCAGAGAAGTTTCAGACACAACCATCTGGGCTGAGCTAACCTTGGCTACAATGCACTTGCAAATATTATTTGAGAGGAGGTAGCAAAGTCACAACAATTTCAATTGAGCAATTAGCTAAACAAGGGATTACTGTGTCACAACATGCAATAAAAGATAACAAGCTCGTCAGCTCCCAGAAAACCTTGTGGTTTTCCTCCCACTCCAGTGATTTTTTTTTCCCAAATGACTACCATGGCAGGTCAACCAAATCAAATGCTATGTTTTGCTGGCAAGCTGGGAGCACTCCTGTATGTAGCAACACATCATATCTACAGGGCATAGTTTTAAGAAGAGATAATGACAGACAGGAATATAATCTGCTATTCCCAAAACCAGCAAAAATATTTCCTAGCAAGTGTTTTAGTGTTTAGGAAACTGAAGGGAGATAGGGGGAAAATATCTTAAATACAAGGCTTTTCTTTCCAAGCAGGGACAGACAGGTGTTGTAGAATGCCCTGTGACTCAAATTATATCCTTATACGGAATCAGGGTGAAGAGGCAGAATCAAGCAACATGTATGCAAAGTGAGCTTGCTGCCTGCACAGAGGGCAGGTTCTGTTGCTTTTTTTACCTCTTCCAGTAGGTGAGATCTAGGAAGGAGAACACTGGTGTTCTGCTGGCCCCAGCACTCAGCTCTGTGTCAGAGCCATCGTCCGACTGGTTGCTGTAACAGGGAGACTGAGCTGGGGAGGCACTTGAAGTTGTGCTGTGGGCATCAGAATCTGCAGGGAAAAGAAAAAAAAAAGCAAGGATCAGGACGTGCATCCAGCCACTTACCCTCCTCCTCACTTGTGGGTGGGTAACAGAGGCACAGATGTGTTTTAATTAACAAGAAAAACCTAACAACAACAACCCATTTGTTTCACTTGCCCCTGCCTGTTTCAATACAGAGAGTGTCAGGATTTGTGAAACACTCCAGAAGTGGAGGGAGTCCTTGTACATGAGGGATTGCAAAGAGGTTCAGAATCAGGCTTCAGTTTCTGGCTCTCAAACATATCCCACACAGGCCACGCTCTGACATCACTGGGAGATCCCTCAGGACAGTAGAGATCTGTGCTCCAGCCTTTCTCACTGTACATTTTCTTTCTCACCCTTTCAGGTAAAGTGCTGCAAAGCTCTTCCCAATATATATTTAGGTAGTACTGAGCTTCTGCTGAATCAAGACCAGGAAGTACAGACCCAGTGCAGACACACCTTAACAGTGTCTGCTCTCCCACCTTTCAGCTGTCATCTCTGGCAGCTACAGAACACAATTATGCAGATGAACTGCAACACCTTGAATGAGGAGATAAAAGCCCATTGGGTCAGGGCCTTTACTGAATCTTTGGAGACTTCTCCTTCTGACTAAGTAGGATAATTGAAAGAGAGAGAGAGAGAGACCAAGTCAGCAACAGTTAGGAAGCTGGAAGGTTGGCTTTAGAAGAAAAGCCTTCATTACTGACACACATTTAGAGCATAACTGGCAGATGGTTTTGTTGGAAAGCTATGAATCCTAATCTGTTTGGAGAATCCATGTCCTACTGGAAAGAAATCACGGAGACTGGCAGAGGAAGGTATAAGGAAACATGGTAGGAATTTAAGGGGGTAAATCTATGTTAAAAGGTACATATGGAAGAAAAAGACTGTAATGTTTTTTGGGAAAAGAGAGCTGAAAATGGCCACAGCACATTCCTGAAAGCAGGGAGAAGCTTCTTCCAGCTTCAGTTTCAATGAGATCTTTGCCCAAGATTTTCTTTCTAGGGATATGTCATTTAAGTGTGGGGCGTAAGCTACAACTGCCTGCACTTTCAAGCCAGACTCCCCACGCTCCCTTGCCACTTCCCCACCTCTATCTTCCAGCCCACCCTGCACACAAGCTCCTCCTTCTCATTCCACACCCTCCCCAAACTCTCAGAGGACAAGAGGCTGTGAAAACAGGGGGAGCCCAAAAGTGTGACTGCACAACCAGATCTAGAGGGTGATTCAGCTTGGCCAGCTAACAGTGAGCTGTGTCAGGGGAGGCTGAAGTTTATCGGCAAAATCTCTTTGGATCCACTTACTGTGCCGCTTGAATTCCTTTTGCAGCTTGCTGATTTGATTGCTCTTTATTCTGCTTCCAGAGAGAGTTTTCATTTTCTTTGGTTTCAATGTTGTTTTAAGGCTGGGTCCAGCCCTGGCATCTACCACCTAGAACAGGGAAAATGCATGTCTGAATACTTGTGCCTCATGCCCAGATATTGCCCCAGACAGGACACAGGTTCCGACTTGGCAAAAGGTGTTCAGAACCCCCTTAGTTAATCTGAGGCAGTTCTGTGCACTGACACTCTTATGTTTCATTTAAATCTGGCTAAATCTCAGCCTCTGAAAGAGGCTGAGTCTGCAGGAAAACGCAGCAAACTAGTTTAAAAAGCACATTTGGTTCAACTTTTGCCAACTTCCCATTTTTAATGCATTCAGTTTAGAACCAAATAATTGTTTAAGCTAATACAGGTCCAGTTAAGAGTGTCTGCCAAGCATTTGCCCATTATTTTTTTTTGGGTTTTTTTTAGTCATAAATTTAACTTTTGAGTAAAGCTAGTGGTAGTAAATAACCACAGTTATGGCTCCCATTACTATCAAGGCATCCTGGACAAAGGCTATTTTACACACAAGGCATCCTGATCATCCTCCCAGCCCTAGGCCTGAATTTAACTAGATGTATCAAAACAGAATATATGAGTGAAAATAGCTGCAAGATATTAGTCATTGTAATTATCTGATTAAATGGAATTGATTAATGTGTTGCTTGAGCAAGTCACTTTGCTTGAAAAAAAAAAAAAACCAAACCAATTTTGGATAAAGGCCAAACTTGATTTTATATTTTTTGAATGTCATAAGAGACTTTTGGACAAAGTCATGGGCTTGTGAAAACAATGAATTACGAGGTAAGTCAGTCTGTGACTGCATCTCAGGCTTGCATAATCACCATTTGCACATAAGCAGGTAGGCGCCACACAGTAGTAAATACTGCAGGAAGGATTTAGAGATGCTGAGGGTGAGAAGGGAGAGTGTGGGTTAAAGAGCAAACCCCTGCCAGCACCTCCCCTCTCTAGAAGGAGTTAGTTTTGGGGCAGAAGAGAAATAAATTACTAACATGATTCCAGTTTTTTTTGGATCCTGCTGGTAATTTTTTCCATCTTTTCACCAAAAGAACACAGGCATTGCAAATATCTCCTGAGCGAGCCTCATGGAGCCTGGTAAAAACAAAAGCAAAGATCACTTAACAACAGTTAATAAAAGCACATCCCCACTTGGTAATTGCAAGAAGTATAAAAATTGATGAATAAGAAGGGTCCAGAAATTCTGTTTTTCTGGCATTACAATTCATCTGGAATGCTCAAACAGTGCCATTTAAAGACGAGGTCTCCCTTTCAGAAAGCCCTCTTCTGCACAGAAATAAAAGGTGTCACAATCTGCCTCCAGAGGGGCACTGAAAACAACAGTCCCATCACCTGCAGGTTTTGCAATGTTTTCCCCCAAAACCAAGACAGTTGCAGTGGATTGGTTAGTTTGGAGCAGGAGAAATAATGTTATTCAAACATACACTTGGGAACAAACATCAAAAGCTTTCTCAGGTCTTAACTTTCTCACAGAGCTTCAAGGATGAGTAACAAACATCACCTAACACACTCCCACACGAGCACAGGATAAGGCTTCAGAAACAGCAGTCACTGGAATGACAGCAAAACTTGCTCCCTCTAACAGGCTTTCTTTGGGAATCATCTCTACTGCTAACCATGATAAAAGAAATGTAACAGGGAAACACTGTAGAGTTTTTCAGCTACTTAAATAGGAAGACTTTGGATCTTTTATAGATGAATGAGGCAGGCTCAGAAAACCATGATTTGCCAAGTGTTCAGTCTGCATTTTTACCTTGGCAAACATACTTCAGATAGCACAACAACAATGGTCCTGGTAAACTGCAAGCTGCTTTACTGCAGTTAAAAACAACAACCACCAAAAAAAAAAAGGAATGGATTTGCACACAGCCTTTGACTGCCAAGGACAGTAGTGAAGAAATATGATAAGGAAAACTGTCACCACCAGACTTGTGTACAAAAACCCAAGGTAAATACAAAGCACTCTGAAGTTCACTGTATGAAAAGAGTGTTTCTAGAAAAAGTGGGGAAAATTTGTGAATTTTATACATTTCAAAGCTTTTCAAATTTATTAAAAAAACTGAAAGATCACAGTAACTGGTACAAGAAATCTCTAGCATTTACAGTTTTATTTACCAATGCTTTAAAGTAACAGTACCTAACTGGAAAGCTAGACACTTTCCAAGAGAATGGTTTTCCAATGAGAAGTCTTAATAACACACTGCTGAGTCCTATGTGAACAAAGACACCAATATTTGTAACAGGGTACTCAGCATAAACCCTGCTGAAACTGCTAAATATTTACTCATCGAGTTTTATCTAACATTCCTGAATCTTCAGAGCCACAGGAAGCCCCCATGGATCTGCAGAGTTCATTATTTTATGTAGGTGCTTACACCTCTGTGGAACCAGCAAAAAATGCGCAGTCTGAGAAGTCTAAAATCCCTGCATGTGCCGTGAGGTGGGAGAGACACAAGCCTGATCCTTTGTTGTTATGAATTACCAGCTCTCCCCTGGCAATTTTCCTGGTCTGCCCAGGAAAGCTGTGAGGAAGCTGAAGGCAGCCTTTTCCCACCACCCTCATCTTTCAGGCTTTCAGAGCAAGAAGGACAGTACATCACGTTTGCAGCTTAGAGATCAAAGCCACAACTGCTGACTAAGGTGGGAATCTTACCCAAAACAATTCTGGAAATCCTTTTCATAACGTTTGCTGTCAGTGAAACGAGAACTGGAAGATTTAGCTCTGCAAATACAGCAGCCCTCTATACTCCGGTACATCTTCGGTTTGTGAAAGCCAAACATCTTTTCCTCCCAGCTGTACCCTGTGAAAACCAACAGAAACTGGTCTTAATTATCGCTGTTAGATAATGAAAGAAAAAACCTGCTAGATTAGGGCATAGTTTTTTTTATCCCACGTTTCCTCAGAAGAACAGATGCACCTAGAATGCAGTTGTTAAAAAAGAAATACATAATTAGCAGCTGGAATATTAAGCAATACCCAGCAGGACCCATAACAAGCTCATTTACTGCACGAATCTACTCCAAGGGCACATCTACAACAGCACAACCCTGATGTGTGAATGCAGCCAACCTGGCCAATGCAAGCCCTGTGCATGTGGCAAAGCAGGCTGCAGGACAGGCCATGGGAATGTGCCCAAGCCCGTGGATAAGGAGTTGGCAGCTGAACCCTGGGTCACTGAGCTACTTCACCACCACCACCGGTGCTGGTTGGAAACACCCCTGGCAAACTTTGCTGAGAGTGAGTAGGAGTCATTTTAAATGAGCTGCAGTCGTACCCCCGGGCTGTAGGGCAGACATACCTGAAAAGCTGCTCTAAAAACAGCAGGGTGGAGTCGCACCCAGCCCTCAATGGCCCTGTCTGCACTGCTGGACCCGGGAGCACTGCTCTGTTCTCAGGGCCTGGGTGAGCATCCCAGCTCCGTGTCAGCACATGCTCTGCTCTCACCCTCCTGCCTTCCCCACCCTGCTTTCCATGGGAAGGAAACCTAACCAGGAAAGAAAGGGCCAGCGAGCAGGACCCTGGGGCGCATCTCAGCATGTGCCTACCACACATCCCCTGCCAACAAGGATGGAACTCCGCTTACTGGGAAGTTGTTGCTTTGTAACCACCAGCTCTGCAAACTTGGCAGCGGCCCAGAGAGCCAAGAATGCCCTCCTGCTCTCAGAGATCTGCCTCTTCTTTTCAGTACACCAAGGCTGGGATTTGCTATCAGAGCAGGTATCATACAGTGGAGCCATTTTCCAGGCAGAAACTTTTCAATTTAGTTACTGCAGTCACCATGACAAAAACCTTTTCCACACATGCTGACCCCCCACCAGACCAGTTCTCCCCTGAGGTGGCTGTTCCCCAGTGCAGACTCCTGTTCGGCACAGCCTGACAGCACGAGATGCTGTCAGAGCAAACAGGGTTCCAACAGCGCCTCAAAAACCCAAACCAACACCGGAGCAAAGCCGCTGCTCTCCTGGCGCTGGGCCTGGACACACAGCAAGTCCTCACAGGCCACACTGCATCTGCCTCATAACACACCCAGGGACTGCTCCAAGATGTGCTCTGCTGAACAGACCCTGCTGCGAGGTTTGAGCCTCCTCTGCTGCTCCCCACACACCAAGTGCCCAGAGAGGGGACAGGCCTCGGGCTGCAGGAAGCTCCAGAATAGGTTCCCACTGCTGACAACTTCTGCTTTAAAAAAAGTAAAGTTGGATGGAGCCATGCAAGTAACATTTCCCTCTCTTTCCTTAACAAAGGCCAAGCCTCTGAATTAATTAAGAAGTGAACAAAAAACTACTGAATGACCCAGCAGCTCAGGAAGGACTTTCAGGAGAGGAACAACTGTGGTGAGGGGGATCTCTCAGTCACTTCTCAGTCACTTTCTCAGTCCCACGTACTACCAAGTCTCAGTAACCCAACCCAGGTTACTGGTTAATGTTTGTGGCATAAGCATCCGTCCCCAAATCTTCCACCTTCAGAAGGGTAAGGGCTGTAATCCTTTTACCCTCCAGTGGTACACAGAAAAATAATCTGAGATCTTGCATCTACATTGCCAGGACTTGCCACATAATTATGGCAATAAAATATTTGAAAGGCAGGTTCAGGTGAGGCCAGAAACATGCTTCCACAGACAGACCATACCCAGCATCACACTCACCTGACTGGCAGGGAGATCATGCACACCACGAAAAGATCCTGCACACTTCTGTGGGACCACAGCAAAAGCCAGGGAAGCACCCAAGCCCAGCCACACTCCTATGCAGAGGTGAAAACACATCCCCCCCCACCCCAGGGGGGAAGATCAAGAATACAGGAGCACGGCAAAATAAGCATGCAGTTTCCCAGGTTCCCGAGAACAAGAGAAAAGTAAAAATTGTATCCAGTATTGTTGGCTAATACTCTGACACAAAATCCACCAAGGAAGCAGTTTCCAGCTGATGAAAGTGTACATGTTTGCATTTCAGTCTAGCATATACAAGACCACTTGGTGCTCACTGAGGCTGTGGCTCTTTCCAAATACTACTGCACCAACATTTAGGAAGACTTAACTCTCCATAAAACTTGTCTTGACCTTGTAGAGCCTGTTGATGGCAAGGGACTCACTCAAGCTGAATGCCAAGGAGATCCTCCAGGTCTAGGAGAGAGATGGAGAGGGTAAGTCCTTCCTTCCCTCCTGTCCCAGCTCATGCTGTCTTCCACGGGCTTGAAGTGCTGAATTCCTTTCTTCACATTTAGGAGCTCACCTAGAGCTACGTTCTCCCAAGGTTAACTTGTGCAAATATCCAGCAAAGTCACCCCAAATGGTGTCAGGTTTTTTAGGATACACTGCTCCCTGTATTAGTACAGCATTGGCCCGAAGGCCAGGAGCAGGTCTAGTAAGTAAAAGAAGGTATCCAAGTAGTGACCTGCTGAATGGACTCATTGAGGGATGGTTAGACTCAGAACTATGCCCAGCCTCTGCTGGATGTGTAGCAAATGAATGCACAGCTGAATCAGGTAAATATTCCTGGCCTGTCAAGAAAATAAACAACAGAGTATCTAGGCAAACACTTTGAGTATTTAGTTTCTTAGCACCCAACGTGTTTCCTCAAGAGATGCTCTTGAGGACACTGTTCAACAAGCCTCTGGAGATCCAACAGTGTACTCACCTGGGAATTCACAGCTTCCACACAACAATTTTAGATGTTGTTTGACTACTCCAATGTTAAATCGGTGGTCTGGTACTTTTCTTTAGAAAGTAAAAGACTAATTGCAGACAAAGTTCATCAGTGCTGCCAAACTTAAGCTGCAAGAAAATCTTGGCTACTACGCGACAAGAAACAACTATCAACAATGCAGTTTACTTTCTAACCAAGTTTCTTCCAGCAATCCAGACAGTGATAAGATGATCTCTGTCACCAGCTGGTATTTACACCACAGTAGAATAAGATGCATGTTCTACAATCAATGTTCTGGCAAAGACTGGAAAACACATATATTCTGAAAATATTTTGGCTTGCATCATTGCTGCCATTCTCACAGGAGCAGCCTTTCAACACCATCCTTCAATAGAAGGGAAACTAGTGCCATCTGTTTCCCACTTGATGAATGGTCAGCAATGGTATTACCACACATCATGCCTGAATGGGGAAGAGCTAGTAGCAAAACCACAAGTTAAACAGATTTCTCTGACAACTGCATCCAAGTGCAGTTATAAAAGGAAGGCGTCAGTCCAGTTACACATTTAATCCCAAACAGTTGCCATTTGACCATTATACACTAAACATTCTGTCAGCTGGAGAGATTAATAGCTAATATGGACTTCGAAGTAAATATGACTGCGCCCTTTAAAAAGTTTAACTTGAAAGCTTTGCAATTTACATCTCTGATTAGAACCAGGGAGTTAGGATGCCAGCTGCCCTAACACCTGAATCTTAGCTGTGCAACTTGAACTATGTGAAATTTGGGACAGATATAAAAGGTGGCAAGTAGAAACTAAGTAACTTGCCTAGAAGTTAAAAAGCATTACACAACGTAACTCTGCCAAACCTAAACATGTTATTAATGCTATTTGTTATTATTTGCCAAATTTAAGCACGCCATTAAAATATATCAGCAGTTGCACAGAAATGAAAGGGACAGATCTCCAAAAAAGAATCAGAAATCTTGCAGTGTTATCTGTCATTCTGCAGAAATAAAGATTTATCTGCACTAGCTGGAAAGCAGTATTCCCCCAAACCAGAGGAAAAGTGATCCTCTTTCCTCCCTGGTGTCCCTCTCCACAGCTTCTCCTTGCAGAAGTCGCTATTCCCTCAACTTCTGCTCTATACAACTGCTTTAGCAACTTGAATGGACTCAGAGAAGTCTCCAGGAAAGTGATCTCTCCAATCTTCTGCCCTCTCACTTTTGAAAAAGCAGCACCAAAAACAGAAACTTGTCTTGCAAAACAGAAGAGTAATGTCAGGAAGAGAAAAGTAGCTGGGAAAAAAAAGTCCCCCACACTCTGTGTATTACCTTTGTGAAAGGCTGGTACAAAGAAGCATGTGTGTGAAAATGGTTTCGTGTTTTTGTTACCTGTCAGGACTAGAATATGGTGCTTAGTTTTCTTTGCAAAATTTAATTTGATGATATAAATTAAAAGGAGGCATTGCTTCAGATGCTCATTAAGTTTTCAAGTAAGGGAAGAACTTCTGAACTCTTTCAGATCTTAAAGTAAGCTGAGCCAGATTTGCTTTTCCAGATTCCTTCTGCATTCTTTCTGATCACCCAAGAAGAATGAAAACCTTTTATAATAGAAAGGATGGAATTCCTAGAAGACAGGCATGTCTCCCTTTGTAACACAATTACCAGGCCAGTGGGAATGAACACGCTCACCTGCTTTTTGCAAAGCTGAAAGAGGAACAGAGAGCAGAGGCATGCCAGTCCAAATACTTAGTATCCTCCTCTCTTCCCCTCTCCCTTCTGACCTGGGATCATTCATCCTTTGTGCAACCCAGAACTGCCAGTACCTTTGTCAGAGAGGAGAACAACGATTTGATTTCCGTTTCTGTGTACAACAGCCTTGGCACAGCCCCCCTGAAGCTGGGCTAAAGAAAAATACCATCTACCCTACATATGTCGATGTAGCTGGCTCGTGTCAGTAAAAATCTCATAATTGTCATCCCTACAGCATTTCACTGGAACTAAGAAACAGCCAAAATGACACAATTTTTGTTTTCTTTTAAAGGGAGCTAAACAGATGCCTTAATATAGAAAGAACACAGGCTTTTGCATCTGCAAGAGCATACACCCAGGCACATGCACACACATGAAAAATGCTTCCAGAGCTGTCTACGGCGCCAGAAGCAGAGTTGCTTGTCTCACAATAAATTCTTGAGCCTGTCCCTCTGCTGAAATAAACTGCAATACCTCTACTGCAAATCATCTGTAAGACAGAGGACTGTACATCAACAGAGGAACTGATCTGTATCAGAGACTCAACATAAACATACCTCCCCTGAGTTTACAGGCTGCTGCAAAAAAACCCTTGGAAGAGAAGTTAAAATTGGATCCCTCAAAAAAAAGAACATTTTAACACGCACAGAGCCAGAATGCTCCAAGGACGGTAAGAGACCAATCTAATTGGAGTCATCTGAAAGTACAACTTCAGTACCTGCAAACATTTTTTTACTGTGATTTCTCCCTATTGCGTAAAACAGATGTACTAATAACACACAAACAAACTTGGGATTGTGCATACTGTACACTCTGCTGGTCCCCTATATCCTCAGATTTTCCTTCCACTTTCCTTCCTCTCTCCACCCAAAACAACTTTACTTGGAGGAAAGCTGTATTTCACCATTACAGCCCAGGAACATCTGAATGTCACAGCATGCAGTGGGGCTGTCCCTTGATGAGTTCAGCAAAACCAGAAAAGGTCAAAACCACATCTTCAGGAATCTTTCCTCTGACAAAATAAATAACTCGCTCTTTTGCTGGTAGATGTCCACAGCTACTGTTGTGTGCTCAGTGCTGAAGTGAAATCTCAGCACAGCCAGTGCACCCAGCAGCAATTATTAAGCACATATCAAAAATCAAATTGCGCATTTCTTTATGTTTGAATCTGGGACACAAGCTGGGTCACAAGCTGTTCCTAGTTACATTTTCAGAAGCAGTCAAGTCATAAAGAAGCCTACTCACCTGTTGGATCTTCCCTGGGAAGGAAGTTCCCAACTCATTTAAGCTAGAGAACTGAAAGGCTAAGCCACGTGGGTGTTCCTCTGAACTGCCATGTGGTTAGTGCTCCAGAAGGGATAGGCCAAAGCATGAAAACAATAATCAGTAAGATTTGCATAAGGAGGAAAAAAAAACCCCAAACCTGTCCCACCTGCAGACATTCCATCCTGAAAGATGACTTCCCCCTGCCTGAAACTCCTGTTGCATAACTTACACCACGCTCAGCCTGAGCCCGAGCCCAGCAAGGAAAACTGGGATGTTCTCAAACATGTGCTGGAGTTCAGTCTGCGATGCTTATCTGAGTGCAGTCACCCACAGCTGCTGTGATGCTGTCTGCTAGCACCTGCTCCTGAAAAAGCATCACAGCCACTTCAGATATTGAGGCACTGAACAGTTTTGGTTTGTGTTTTTTGGCTGGGCTCTTTTATGCTGTTTTTAAAGAGGGTAACATACCTGCATGGAGACTTGAAACAGAAGGAGCAGTAATTATTTGGCAGAACAGCTGAAGTAACTTCATTAAAAGGGATACATTTCCATGTCCTTAAGCAGTATTACTGCTCATTTCACTTGGACTTTGGACCGAGCACATTCTACAGAAATGCAGAGGTTTGAGCTGTGAAATGGAGCCCTGCCTGGGCAATTTTCAAGTCCCAGCTCACTGGCTTCTTTGTGTCAAAAAGCAAGAGCTACAGGGAGTGCAAGAATGAAGATGATTGTCAAGTAGGACCCTGTGGATGTTCACGTCATTGTGAGAGAGGTACAAGAAATGAGGTGTTAAGAATCAATGCAAACCAGAGTTATCTAACACAGAGAGAGCTGTTCAGCATGAGTGAGACAACAAACTGTCAGTTTTAACTTTATTTTTAGCCTCCGTGAGTTTATCAGCTTTTTAAACATCTTCTACAAAGAAGCCACTGATATTTTCTTCTTAAAGGAAGACTGAATACACAGGCAATTAGCTCCTTTTAGAGAATGAAGTGAGGAGGAATTTTTCCCAGAGGCTCTGGCACTCAATCCCACCTACTTTCAGTGGGAGCTGGATGTTACATGCCTGTGGGTGTGTTCGAAAATCCCGACTTGTTATTTGCTGCTTCTCTACCAGGGACCACAGATCGCAAAAATCCTAGAGCTCACCTGTGTACCAAACGAGTTGAGCGTCCACTGGTATCAGCAGAAAGGTTTCCAGTTCATTTCTGTCCCTATGGTGCAGAGTTGGTGCAATCTTTAGTTTTAAAAAGCTGTAAACTACGCAGCAGATCTGTCTGCGTGCAGACTCGTGAGAAGGGGGTGCACACACCCTGCACAAGGCTGCCAGGAACAGTCTCAGCTTTGGAAGCAAGCACACAGCACTAAAGGAACCATCGCCCTCACCGAGTGCCTTGTCCAAAGAGTGAAACACTTGTGTGCACGGCTGTCAGCCTGCCACCTTCCTAAGCTTAAAACTCACAGTAAAACAGAGCATCGCAGATTGTGCTCCAGCACAACCACTGCTGCTGCAGGGACGCTGGGCCTTCTCCTGCTGCTCCCCAGCCACGAGGGGACGGGCGGCAGGGCCCGGCCTCCAGCCCAGACACGTGTTAGGGCACAGCAGCGGCAGCATCCTGCATCGGCTGCCCGCACAGCCGCAGCGCCGGGGGGCAGCTCCCAGGATTTTTGCAATTGTAATGTTAATTGAATAATTTAGGTCCGAAGGACGGGCCATCAGTCGGGGACCAGGCTCTTTGTAGGACGAACCGGAGCCGTTCCCGCCAGGAAAGCGCCGCTGGGGGGGCTCCGGGGCAGGCGGGATTCAGGCACGGCCCGGGTAAACAACAGGTTTGGCAGGTCCCTTCAAATCCCTTCATCTACAGCATCCGGACAGGGGGGGTAGGACAGGAGACGGCAACTTCTATGTCACCAAAGTGAGAGCGCAACCAAGAGCACTTCCCTGGCTCAAGACTGCGACTTTAAAACAAAACAAAAAACCACCAAGCCCTAAACAACAGCGCTAAAAAACGCCCAAGAAAGCAGAGCTCGGTCCCGCCGCTCCCGCCGGGCACCGCGTGGCCCCGGGCACGGCCCCGCTGCCCCCGTTAGCGCCGGCGGCTGGAGCGGCGGCCGGAGCCGGGCCGGGCGGGCGGCGGCGCCGGGAACAAAGACCCCCCCGGGGCACACGACCTACTTTCCGGGCGGCCCCGCCGGTCAGGTGGAGCCGCGGGAGCGCACACGCGGGTGGCCGCAGCCCCCCCGCCCCGCGCGGGGCCGCCAAGCGCTCAACTCGCCGAAAGACGAGTAAAATTAAAAATAAATGAGCAGAGCGCAATACGGGGAAGGCGGCGCGCCAGGGAGGAAAGCCCCGAGCGCGGAGGTGGGCGCTGCGAGGCGGCCCCCGCGCTGCAAACGCCGCCCCACCACGCGGTCGCGGAGCAGCCGCCCCATCCGGCGGGGGGGAGCGGCGGGAAGCGGCGATGGAGCCGCGGCCGCCCCGCCGAGCACCCCGAGCCCCGTTCCGGCACCGTGCCCTCCGTGCCCCGCCGCCCCCCGTCCTTCCCCCGGCCGGTTCCTCATGGCTCGGCCCTGACGTAATTCAAACATGGCAACAGTTTCACTTCAAAGGGCCGTCGCGGACCTCCCGGCAACGCGGGCACGCCACGGCAGGGG
>VWZP01006849.1:1986294-2059560 GCA_013396995.1 Dicaeum eximium
AGCCCCGCAAACAGAGCCCTGAAACACAGCCCCGCAAACAGAGCCCTGAAACACAGCTCCGAAACACAGCCCCGCAAACATCACCGCAAACAGAGCTCTGAAACACAGCCCCGCAAACACAGCCCTGAAACAAACACAGCCCCGAAAACATCACCGCAAACAGAGCCCCGCAAACAGAGCTCTGAAACAAACACAGCCCCGCAACCACAGCCCCGCAGCACCACCCTGCCACCCCCGGTGACACCCGTGACACGCCGCCCGCCTCCCGTCCCGTCCCGTCTCGTCCCCAGCCGGTGGCCGCGTTCGTGGCCATCGCTGCCTCTCCGCAGCCGAACCCCGCGGGTAACAGGGAAAGGGCTTTTTTTCCGCTCCGCGTTAATTCCAAAGTTCGTTTTCTAAAGCGCTGTAAAAGTCATCAGCCGCTTATGTAATTTTTCCTGCAGCGTCACAATGAGCGAATTAAAAAGTTACATCATCGCAACCTTTGGGTTCACGCTCTTTTGTACAATTTTGGAAGAGCTGCTTCGCGGGGCGGCCGGCAGGTTATGTTGAAATAGATTTCCTTTGAAAACTGTGTCAGACGGATTAGCATGTGATACACAAGGTAACACCTAAGGAGTTATGACTTAGCACCATTACAGCCTGTGACTGCAATAAAACTGCGAGCTACTCCCTCCCGGGCTGGCACTCAAACCCAGCCCAAATATGGATTCCCTTCTTCTGAACTACTTAAAAGTTTAAAAGTTTCCCACAGAATCAGCTGCAGCTCACGCACCACATGCAGGTGCTGTTGAATACTCTAAAACACTGAAACAATGCCAATGAATATTTCTATGACTTTTCTTTTTTTTTTCCCTGACAGCAACCTTTTCAGTCTAATCCTGATTTAGGCACAGAATTAACAACTCATGAAAAACTTTTGCTTGCATCACCAGCACTAGCTAAGCTCTGGGAAATTTCAGAGAGCAGGACAAGCTACTTTTCCTTACCTTAGTCTGAGGATCTTACATCTTCTCTACTTGCTTGTAAATCCATGGTAATTCTACCCCATCTCCTTCCTCAGTGCTGCCAAACCAGTCAGTTTGGGCACAAAACACAGGGGAATGCCTCCCAAGGAACCCTCCAGGTTATCATTTGAGTTTTGGGGGGCTCCTTTTAAATGACAATAGAGTGCTGCCTCTGCTAGCAGGGCTTCCTTCCAGACACAGCTAAACCAAATCACATTCAACTTGTGAGCCACAGGTGTACCAAATGCTGAATAATTTCTCAAAATATTTCTATAATTTTACTGCTTTTCACTGGTTTAGGGGAACTCTACCAAGCACTTTTGGCAACTTCTTTTTACCTATAATGTGTCTGATTTCATCTGCCTCTCTGTTTTTGATTGCAGGGGGTGGTTCTCCCAGATTTTCTCCCATTATTTCCCCATTTCTTTATTCCAGCAGACTTCTCAAGGCCCCTTGGTGACATTCCTTTTAGTCCAGCACTACCTAGTACAGCATTTAAATCCCCAAGTGACAAAGAAATGACATTTCCAAGGAGAATTCCCTTAGCTATCAAGCAGAACCCAATGGAATAAAATGGATCTCTCGGTGCTTATCAATTTGTGCCCTCATCACCAACCATGCTGAACGTTCACAGAACATCTCAGGGTGGGCTTTAACTGCAAACAGACCAGGGTCAGGACAACTTCTCTGGTATTTATTTCACAGCTTTGTGCCCTTCCACTCCAAATCTCAAGAGAACAGGTGTTGCTGTAACCTGGGGAGGATTTGAGTTTCCAAATTTGGTGCTGCTCCAGCCTGTGAACAGCTTGGTCATTCCTGTCCTGTCAGAGGAAAAAAAAACAAACCTTCTATCCACAGAATTCCAATTGGCAACACAGAAATGGAAAACACGGTCAAACCTTCAACCTTCATTTCTGAAACATCTCTGGTTCCCTTGAAGTGTTTGCTGATGAAATTTGAAATTTTAGGGCTACGGTGTAACCCGACAGTGGTTTGAGTTTTCATTTTTGGCTGATAGCCAGCTTGCAAACAAATAAAAGGCACTTAAATACCTAATGAGCTTTCATCAAGGTTCTCCTAGCCCCTTCCCCTTGAGCAAACCAGGTGTGTGCTCTCCACAGCATCCCTTGTCTGACCTCACTGTTTGGAAAGAGGGTGATGAAAAATAGCCCCCAACCTGGGACAAACCTGGAGAGTTCAATTTGGAAAATGCAAACATCTGAAACAATGCATGCACCTTTACACTACAGGTAAAGCCTCATTTTACAAGGCTCTGTTTTAAAAAATGAAGCATCTCCCTTTCCATTCAGAGCTTGGTATAAAGGAGGAACATGGGATGACACAGAGGTGACCTTGAGTATGAACTTTAGACCGGAGGATTTATCCTCATCCAGACCAGTTCCAAAAAACATTTACTTTAAGAATGTGTGTGGAAAACAAATTGGACTGTTGCTGTGTTCCAGTTAAACCAGTACCTTCCCTGCCTGGACTCTTAGTTGCTTTATCTGGGAAGCTAAATTATGCCAATTGAATAATAATAAAGTGAACCATGAGGGCTTTTAAAAGATAAAACATAGATGTATCATCAATGCTGAGGCAGAGGTGCTAACACAGAGAAAAAGTAGGGCATTTGCCAGCCAAGACATCTGATCCTATTGTGTTATTTTTCAATATTAATGAATAAGTAAACACAAATATACTACTTGTTTTTAGGTGAAGAGCAGCTGTCAAGACAAAACCCAGGCAGTTGTTCCTGCTTTTAGGAGCTGCTCAGTGTTCCTCAAACTGTAAAATGCTTTTTTGTAACTTGAGTAATTTGAAAATTTACTTTCTGGGTTTAATGATGGGCCAAAAGATTTTGAAAAAATTTACCAGGAGTTCTTTAAGGGAAAAAAAAGGTGTTGATTGATGTAGAGTTGTAAATAAGGCTTTGCCAAGGAGTACAATTTCAGAGTGAGATACTATCAACAAATCAGTTTTTTAGCTTCTGCTTTCACCAGTTGCCCATGTAAGTAGCAGCATGTTAATTTTTTGAAGATGCAAATGCCCTGAAAAGTGGTAGTTCTGAGCAAGCAGGTTAATAAGGAAATGGGATTTCACCATTTTATGTTTTAGGCCAAATAACAGATGGCTCCAAAAAATGACAGCAATTTTTGACGATAATGAAAATTGGTATTTTGATATTCATGCTTCCAGAATGAAGTACTCAAGCTATGAGGCTCAGAGAGACAGGACCCTGAACTGGCTTACTCCTAGGAGCAAGGCAGATCATTTATAGCCCAGCCTAAGAAATCCATTAGGGCTTAACAGAGAATAATAACCTTTCTGAAGCGTTTTTAATTGACATTTCAAATTCCTTAAGAGGAAGATAATTCTCTTAAATTCTTTAGGATTCCTCAAATTCTGTAGCAAAATGACCATTTTTTATTACTGGTTAAACACCTTTAATGCAGCTTCTCAAGCACTGCTGGTTCCTTTGCAGCACTATTGCTTTCATACCTATTAAAGCCAGTAAGACCATTCTATGGGGATTTATATTAAGGAGATTTGAAGACACCATTAAGAAGATCAGCCCTCTCTGCCTGCCAGGCTGTTTCCTGTCAATAAAGTTATCTCCCCTCATCTTGTCATTTGGGGCAGTTCTGAAAATGGAGACCGTGTTTGGAAACCCAAAAGAGATTTCTCCTCTGAACTGAGACCCCCATCTTTCCCAACAGTGTGGGGAGCAGTTCCAGATTTTATACTGGAGATTTCAGACTGATCTTTAGGGAAGAGGAAGTTGATAATTTCTTTGGAGAGCGTTGTGCAGGCTTGGTCTCAGGTGGGATCACTTAGGGGACAGAATTTGCTCCTTGAAGTTTCTTACTGAACCTAAGACTCCTGAGCAGGTACATCCATCTCCTTAATCCTATTTTCTACTGCATGGCCCTGAGCACAGGCACAGCTGGCAGAGGGAAAATGAAAAGCAAGGCTAGGTAGTTGGGAGAGCATCCATGGTGTCTGGGAAGCAACTCTTCGCTGTGACAGGCTTATCTTGACCTCTTTCTCAACAGGAATCAAGAGGGTAAATAGGAATGCTTGGGAATGGAAACACCTAGGGAAGAAAATTGGGTTTTGTCTGATGCCTGAAATCCTCTGCTGGGAGCAGCCAGCATGGGGGGGGCCACAGGACCTGCCAGGAAGGGTTTTCTTACAGGTGTGAGGTACTCTGCTAAATAAAACCAAGAAACTTGAGGCAGCTTTTTTCCAGGTTAAAGCATCACCCATTCTTTCTTTGGAAAGGTTTGTCCTCAGTGACACTACTTCTTAATCTACAGTACCAGCAGGCAGAATGACAGGAAAAAAGACACTTTGAGGAAGTGACAGAATTTCAGATTTCAGACTTTGACTACAGAAAGCCAAAGAAAATATGGAAAAACTACGTCTCTGTGGGCAGTTTTCACTGAGCCAAAGCAAGGCAGAGGATGGTGACACTTCTCCAGGCTCAGGTATAAGTGGCAAGTCTCACGAGGACATAAAGCATTGCTGACCTCCTTGCCAAGCTGTCAAAGGCAGACACAGTAATTGCAAGTCTTCTGGTGAGGAAGAGCTGTGGGCAGACTTGGCTAACCAAGGAAAGGAGGCAGCTGGAGGAGCTGGTCCTTGCAGGAAATCTGCAGAACCTGCAGTCTGGATCACAAGCTTTGATCAGGTAGCCAAGAACCAAGTGGAAATCTACTGCCAAAATCTGGAGGGAAGGGCTGGAGGCAAAAATTTTTGCAAGGGTAGGAGGGAATGGAGTTGACTAACAAAGCTGCCACATTACAGAGATAACTTCAGATAGCTTAATTGGATTGAATCAGTTAATTGGACTGCAACAAATCAACCAAATTTGACACTCAACATCCTCTGAAAAACAAGCCAAGGGCAGGTGGAGGAAAAGAGCAGGGAGAGAGAATGAAGCACAGAGAAAGGAGGCAGGAGGACACATCCCCCTTCCTCAGGGCAGAGGCATCCCATTCTGAAAATGAAAAGAAGATAAGGAAAGTGTTCACTTTCCAGGAGGAAGTGTTCACTCACAAAGCCATGTAGATAAGGGGAGGGCAGAAGCAGGATGGGCAAGCTTCAGGCAAAATTTGATCAAAAATTGATTTTTAGGGATCCCCAAAAGCAAGTCGGGTCCCATAATGGATGTTCAGAGTGAGGAGTGAACTCTGTGGGGTGATGAAAGAGAAATAAACCCAAACCAGGACACACATGCGACCTTAGTGACGTCCCTGTGGTCTGAGAGCCGGTTCCTATCGCAAATTACAGCACGCAGAGAAGCCAAGGGACCCAGATGGTGCCTCCAGGGCAGAGGTGGCAGAGCCTGAGCCTGTGTGCAGCGTGACCCCTGTGCTCCACAGGCACAGAGTGATCTGACAGACATCTCAGGGCCAGCGGGAAAGTTCCTCTGTCCCCACTGAGGCAGAGATCACCAGGGACACGAGGATCAGCGCCATGTGCCCGTAGGAGAGAAGGGATGCAGGAGGGCGCTGCCCGGCAGGGACAGAGAAAGTATTTGGCAACTTATTTCCACCTCCGGGAAAAATGTAAGGAGCCTCTCAGAAAGGAGAGGGCGGGTTTTGAATCAGGAGAGTTTAGGACTTGCATAGCACACGCCTTTACCTCCCAGAGAAGTTTCTTTGGTTAGAGCCACAGCTGCACAGCCGGAGCTTTCTGTCCCTTTCTCAGTAGGATGGGACTGGGTTTGTCCGGGAGGGCTGGGGCTGATTTCGAGCTGCGGGAGAGGAACGCTCCAGCTTGGGCTGAGCTCCCCTGGGCACGCAGGGGCTCGGGAAGCTGTGCCCGAGGCATGTGAGAGTGGCTCCTTGACCAATGGCATCCCCAGGAGCGGCTGAGTAAGAGCAGCCTGCAGGGATGTCCAGGCTGTGAGGGTGCCCTGGGATGGCATTGTCCTCCAGGCACGGGCACTTGTGGAAAAACAGCTAAACAAAATGATTGCTATTTACAGAGTAACAGGCTGGCTGGTCAGAAACATGTAAAAAGCTGGCGTCTCTAAAACCACCTAGCAGTGTGGTTTCTGAGATGCTATTTTCAACATGCTGTCAAAACAAATCTCTATCCATAGCTGAACTGACTGACTCTTCTTGTCAGGATGACTATGCTCAGCAGTGGTTGAGCCAGTCCTAACTCAAGTTTCAGAAGCAAGAGCAGTATTTACTGGTTGATTTGCATTATCTGTAGGAGGAAAGTGGGGAAACTGGATAGCTCTGGAAGTGACCTCTTGTGCTGATCCTTCTTTGCCCTGCATATGTCAGGGCTCAGTACTCCACTCTGAGTGGATTGGGGAATCACAAACATCTAATTCACACCATGTAAGTAAAAAAAAGGTTTGAACAGGGGCTAAATCCCTCCTGCTTGGACCAACTGCTTCATGGTGAGCAAAACAGTTTGAGGTCCCAAGTAATTTCCTCTGTGCCATCTTGTACCAGCCACAGTCCCAGACAGACCCCAGACTGCCCAGTGGGGTGCTCCCTCTACTTCCAGACCCTCAAGCTGTTCCAGAACAGAGAGACCCGACAATTCAGCCACACAAAAAAGGCAAGGAGGGACTCAGCTGCCACCCTCAGGAGCAAGGGTGCCCATCCAGCAGATGTATATGAGGTGGGAATGTCCAGGTCTTTCCCACTTGTGCCTGTAAGTGTTCAAATGCTTCTCACTTACACACTGGAGCCAAACTTACCCTCTTATAAAACCCATCCTGCAGTAAATTAGAATAAGTAGCCATTCATAGAAGGTCTGCAAAACAGGAGGAGTTTTGTTTGTGCCATTCTTTAAGGCAGCAGCAGCCCTTTAAAGCCTCTTTTATAAGCTGTGGTAAATGGGCTCCCAGCATGCTCCTTACACTGAGTCAGCATGCAGATACTGACTGGGGCACTGGAAACAACATTTTTAGGGTCTCCTGGGAGGCCTGGGAGACAGATACCAATGGCTAAACTCAAGAAATCAACTTCAAATCAGTGGCATATATTTATCTATCCCTGTACAGACCAGAATGTCAGGATGTGAGCCTGGTGCAGGCTGCGTGTGCCAGACTCAGCTTTTTGTGAGTGTAACAGGTGAGTGCCACAGTCCCCTTTCCTTCAAACCCTCTGCACAGGTGCCCCTGTCCATAGCAAGAGACCCCTGAGCTCTGGTAAACACTGTGGGTTTGCAGTCTGTGCTGTGACAGTCTCCTCATGCCCACAGTCCCAGACTCCTAACTCTGCTCGCCTTAAGGCTGGGATGCTCCTGTGGTGGCTTCTGCATCCATCCCACCCTCTGGGGGACAGCAGGGCTCAGTGATGCCTGCACAGCTGGTTCCTTCCAAGTATTTTGGTGTGCCTTCATGCTGGCCAGCCTCTGCTCTGCAACAGGAGCACCCCTCCCTGCTAGGTTTATAAAATCTACCATCATCACTGCTGCCTGCTCCACTGTTTTCAATACTTTAAATGCAGAGGAAGGCTCAGACTCCCCTCCAAAAGGTAGCTGTGGTCATGCTTCAGGCAAGTCATTCTCTAGGTGACCCAGGACCATTTAGAGGCAGCAGTTATGATAGCAGTCATTAATTTTCCATTCACCAAGTCTGTAATGGTTGGTACACCTCTGCCTGTGTGAAATTCTCATACAGCTCTGGCAAAAACACTGAGAGTAGCTGGCTGTAGCATCTTAACTACATTCCTCAGAGAAATTTAGGCTGGATTGCTGGAGTGCAATGTGTTACCATCAATGGGGGAAGCCCTGCTAAGGAATTAGTCTGATGTGGGGGGCTGACAGCTGCTTTAGACTTGAAAACGTCCAAAAACTTCTTGAAAAAGCACAACATGTTCCCTTCAGTGCTAGTTCTCTGCTGGCACTAAGGGCTTATAAAACTCACCTGTTCTATGAGTGGTCCTGGCACTTCCCTCTCCTTAAACAGGAAATGAGAGTAATTAATTTCTTTGAGGTAGCCAATAACCTGTTGCTGGAAAACTCAAGTTTCTCTCCAGTAGGATCAATAATGCCCATAACACCAGTCACAGGAAATTAGAAATAGTGCTCAGCATTAACCAGTAGCAAAGTACAAGTATCATAAAATGATCTTACAACAAAGGACCATCCAAAGTGTTCATCAAGGGACAGCATCCATTCCACACAGTTGTCTCAAAAGAGACACAGGGCCACACATGGTGTGTGAAGCAGAGTGGAGTCTTTTGTCCTGGGAAAATAAACTGCACCATTGTGTCCAGCTAAGAAGTTAATCTAGTCTCTTAGCAGAAAGCTGGAGCTGGCACAGAGACCATCCCTTGATGTGAGGTGTCTCTGACCAGCATGACCACATCTAGGGGGCTAAAGGCAACAGGAATTACCTTTTGGAAGGCAGGAGGAAGCAGTACCTGGATGTGCAGACTGGTTCTAGTGCAGAGCCAGCCAAGCATACCCCAGTTATTCTCTGTTCAGGAATTGGAGACTGCTCTGGCTGGATAAAAAACACCTGAACTAGATTGTATCAGATGAACCTTAGTAAGAAGGTCATAAAAAACTTGTCAGCTTTCATGTCTCATACTGTTCACCAACACAGGATGCCCAGGGTGAGACAGAAGGTGAGAGTGATAGAAAGAATAAATCAAACTGGTAACCACTACCTGATAATTTCTTCCAGACTGTGCAGCTTGTAGGTCCAAGAGCAGCTTACTCTGTATGGACCCATGTTAGCTGTGCAAATTTTGGGTACTAAACAAGGCTGGATTCTGACATAAAGCAACATCTTGGAACAAAGCTTTTCACTAGACACAGAGACAGAATCTTCTCCCAAAACTAAAACAGGAGAGGAACTGTTATTTTTGATTTGACCAAGGCATACAATGATATTTTTAATCCTAGTCTGCTTGCAAGATGGCAAACATTGACTCAGTGGGATATTTGTGCCTGTGGATCTGATTCTTTGGGACAAGTAACTTAAACGGAGATTACAGAATGAGATGAACTAGACAATGCAAAGAAAATAACATTTTAAAACATCTGTTCTCATCTGGAACTTTTACAAACCCTTTATGAGTTGTTTCCAAAGCCTTGCCAACTGTAACAGTGGTGGCAGGACCTTTTAGTGAATGGGAAAGGTTTTGTCTCTGCATTAAAGCAGAAGCACTTCTCCAAATGTCTCCATATTCCAAGAAGCAGGTATTTAGGATAGCTCATGCTCTCTGCTTTACAAGGCTACAACATGCACTTGGCTTTGCATGCTCTTGTCATCCCAGAGTTCTCCATTTAGTTTTCTTTAGAGGTTTTATATATTCAGATTGGAGTGCTCAAAAGTTAGATCAAATTCTTTCAAGCTAGTCTGGCGTTGCCACAACTGAAGAATTAAATCAAGCCTGTTCCACAGCATTGTTATCAGGTGCAAGGAGCAAGCAAGGAGTTTCATTCACTTTTGCACCAAGGGTTCATTCTGTGTATGAAACACATTTGGATTTGGATATAGAAGTGAATACACAGGAGCTGTGTCCTAATATTGGACTTGACTTTATTCCTGGCTTCACATTCATGATATTTTACATTATATTCCCTTTTTTTTAACATTACAGCAGATCAGCTGTTCAACAGGCATTGTGCATTTAGCCAGAGATTCAAGAACACTCTCCTGTCTCATCAAAACTTTTTTCTCCTCCTTTGATGTGTTTTGTCTTCCTATTACCCTGCTACTTGTGCTAAAAACACAATGCTCTTGGAGAAATCTCGTTTCACTGCATATTCCATGCCCTGTGTATCTGTGCTAACTCCAGAGATGGGCAAAGCACAGTGCAAAGGTGTTCAGAGTGCTTTGGCCCCTGCCAGCTGTTTGCCCTCTGCATTTCATGCATTTTTAATTGTGCACACTTCTGTTTGTCTCCAGCTTAATGCTTTCATGAAGAAAGCCCAGTATTCACTTGATTTGCAGCCATCCACTTCTTCACAAGCAAAGTACTGTTTCATAACAGCCCTTCTGTAACTTGGGTGCTGGTTATACCACAGAAAAATGTTTTAATAAATGTTATTTACATTTTTCAGGGTAGCTAGAGGGGTTTTGGTTTTAATTAGCTGAGTAAGAGAGTCATGAGTTATTATACAGACACAAAAAGAGCTTCTACCATCATCTCCTTACCCATGGTTCCTGTGCCAACAAAGGAAAAAATAGCACAGGCCCTTGCAGGCAAGTATTTTTTTGAAAGAGGGGGAAGGGGAAATTGATTGAGATGTTACAGTGTGCATTGTGCCTTGAGTCCTCAGTAGCTGTTCCTTACCTGATTAATTGCCTAAGCCAGAGGTAGAAAGTCACTTCACCATTTGGGAGGAGCAAAGGGGGTGCAAGCCCTCCTGCCACCCTCCCCCAGGCAGTGCTTTGCTGGGGGGAAGTCAGAGAGGTGCTTGCATGGAAACACTGCCTGCTGAGAACCACTTCGAATGAATTATGGGCTCCCTCCTCCCCTCTCTTGCTGCTGCTTCCTTCTCCTTCCCTTCCTAAGCCTTATCCTCAGCACCAAAGTCTCTCAGAATCCCCCTGCTCATGAAACCTGGAAGGAGCAAGGTCCAAGGGACAGAGGGGCATCCCAGGAAGCTCTGTGAGGAGGACCTTGCTCAATAGCTCAGCTTATGGTATCTCCAGGAACATGGCCAGCTGGGATGATGAACCAGACGAGGCATGAGGCTTGCAGTGCTTGGCAAAATGCACTGGCAGCCCTGCACCAATTTTTGCATGACAACTTCCCAGCATTTTGGATGCTTGCAGGAGCTGGTCCTGCTGCAAATAGATTTAACTTCCAGTGTCAAAGGAAAACTTGATTCAGTTACAGGCCAAGTGCAAGTGAAAGATGGATGTGTGCACTCTGCTGAAAAATGCTTCTGATAACGAGAGCGTGGAGGGGCTGTGGAGGGGACAAAAGGGACATGCCTGTACTGCTGTCCTCCACTGCCAATTCCTGCTCTGCTCTGGGGAATGAGGGCTCAGATTTGCCCCCACTTGCTGAGGGGAATCTATCCAGAACATCCTGCACTTTGTGATAAGACAAACCATGCTGCTCACAGCTCTGCCCAGGGTCAACACCGGCAGCCTTCACAGTCAGTGTCCTGCCTGTCACACCCTGTGTCCTGCCACTTCTCTCTCCCAGGCTATCTGAACTAAGAGATTAACACAAGGCTGTACAATATCTTCCCTAGCACAAGCCTGGCCCTTCACAGAGATAACTATTTGTACTTAAAACGCTGAGATCATCCAGAAGCCACCTCTTACGTGGAAGACTGGGACTGTCCTCACAAACACTGTGTGTTGAAAGCAGCAGCAACAACAGCCACTTGATTATTTTCCCAAAAGAGGGTCACTTCTCTTCAGTGCACAGACTAATAGGTTTGCAGGCTACATTGTTCATGAGTGCCTGTCTAAACTCATCAGTTTTAGGAACTTTCACTGACTTCAGCAAGCCGTGGTGGATCAACTTGTATTTGCATTCCCAGGACACACATTTGAAGATCAGCTAGTTCATTCCTCACTTTTTAGCATTGTGCCAGTTAAACACAAATGACTAAGCCCAGAACAGCCATCCCATGTCTCACTGAACACAGCTACCCACACTACCCCTGTCTAGCACAAATTCCTGCTGACATCTGAAATTCTCTTCTGACAAAGTCCGTCCCGAGGATGAATGAAATAGCTTCTCTGGTCTGCAAGTTTTTCCTAGTTCTCCTGTGCTCCTGTTACCATGAATGGAAACTTTTTCCACAGCTTTAGGAACATGAAAGCTGGGCAGAGCCATAGGGTGGGTGTTTCCACTTACATTCCCTGAATGCAGTTTTTCTTTAAGCCATTTTATGGGTTGGGGGAGAATATCCTGTGCACCACACCCACTTCTAGCCAGCTCCACACTATTTATACAGTCAGGAACCACAAATCGTCTGCCAGAAGGTCAGATCTCAGTAGAAAGAGAAGTAGCCACACTGATTCTGAGCTGGAGGGCTCATATGGCACAGTCCAACGTAGAGCACATTCTCTTTGTCTCATGGGGAAATGACAGCAGCTCAAAAGCTGCACATGTGCAAGCAGGTGAAGAGCACTGAGGTGAAGAAACAGGCTAAGGAGACTTCATGGAAGAGTTCACACTACCTCGAGTACAGAAGCACAAGAGGTTTTGGGCTGACTTCCCAGTTCATTTAAATTGAATCCATGCCTTTAAAAAAACCCCACAACCAAACAACAGCAGCACAAAGATGGTTCTCAGTTGTACTGAACACTTCTGGTTACTACTGGAAATCTCTTGCTAGCACTTCACAGGTCTTCCACCATGCATTTTTGATCTATTTGGGCTTGCAATGAGCAGGGACAGGCTATGGGGCAGAGAGAGGACAAGATCAATTCCATATTAATTAATGTGGACTCAAGATGAAAAGCCATGGAAATGTGCTTTTGCAAAATATCTGTTTCCTCTTCCTCCCTTTTGGTAAGGAATCACTGCCATCCTCCAAGCAAGGATTTTTATGCATTTCTGCAGTGCTTAATCACATTGCTGATAGTAACCATAATTCTGTATTGTACCTAAGTAGGAAGACAGCCTGTTCTCCTGTCTGGACAATTACCAAACTCTCCAACCACACACAGCCTGACAGACTTGCAAGCCCAGAACACCACAAACCAACAGGTTTCACCAATGCCTTTGAACTGGATTTAACCACAGATGAGACCTCAGGGCACTTTTGTCACAGCAGCACTGAAAAGCAGCTCTCAGTCACACCCCAGTGGATGCTGGAGGGGCACCTGCTGACCCCAAGGCTGAACAATCTTCCTTGGTGAGGCAGAACTGGCTGCAGCAAAGTCCCCCCACTCTGTACATCAGCTCTCTACCTGCAAGATGGGATATGACACAAGAAAATTGCTTAAAGCTCTTGGGGCAAGTCAGGGAGACTTAGAAATTGAAGCCTATTGCCTATAAGTGTCTATTGCATGCCTCTGTAAGAAAAGAAAGGAATTTGTCTTCGTATCTAAATTATCAATATATTGTAAAAAAAATCCTGCCTGAGTCCATCACATTTAGATTTTACTCTTGTAAACAGTTTATTTTTTTGATGTGTAAATTAATCACAATGTATCACTTGGGTGCCTTTGAAGGAATGAGCTCTGTATGGGAGGACAGTGCTGATGGGAATATTCATACAGATTAATGCTTGTACAGCCTCCAAGGGCAGGCTGCCTCTGTTGGACTTCTTCAGGCATAATTAAAAGCAGCCAAGTGAGGTTTCTCCTTGCAAGGCGTGCTGAAGGAGCTCATCTCTTCCCACTGGCTGCAGGGGCAGGGTAAGGGAAATGGCTTTCCTAGGCTAGCACCAGCCCTCGTGGAAACCTCTCATTGAAAGCAGGAGAATGCAAGGATTGCAGAGCACCAAATGCAACATCTGGCTACTCCTGAGTTCAATTCCATTTTAGTTTAGACTTGTGTAAGCTGGCCATAGGAGCAGGGGAAAATCTGCCACTGAATGTCCTCTGTGAAGATGGGGACACCTCTTAGAGATTATTCTACTGCTCGGTGACTGGTGCGAACACCTGAATCTCTCTTATGCAAACCACAACTATTTTACATTTATGGACCCCACTGAGTCCATTACTGAATGGTTAACAAGGCAATCATCAGATCACCTAGCAGTGAGCTCCTTTTCAGCATGAAAAACAGGCTGTGGGTAAGGATCAGGGGGGTTGGCTGTGCTTCCTCCTATGGCTTTTCCCTTCCTCCCCTCAGGACAAAGGTGGACTTGGTTCAAGGCAAAAATAATTTGCCTGGTCACATTCTGACAGAGGAAGCTCATTCAGAGGATCTGAGATGCCCTGTGAGGTCTGCAGGGAATGCAGATGGGCCCTGTGAAGTGTCAAGCCTTGCTGCAGAGCCACAGCTCCCCACTGTCAAATCAGCTCTGCAGTGGCTTCAGCAGAGAGTTTACCATAACCAGCCACCAGATAGCAGAGCCGCACAGGAATTTTCCCATTCCCTTCACACCCTGTGCTGGGCTCAAAACAGCCTATGATACATGGCTGATGCAGTAACAGGAGAGAAATCAGGAGTGTCAGCAATGAAATGCTCCCTGACTGCAGTGACAGGAGCCTCAGCCTCTGAGCTGATGGGGTGACAGCCAGGGAAGCAGTTTCACTCACCATTTCACTGAACACAATTTTTTTTTTAATTGAACGAGCTTACCTGAAATGCTGGAAAGGAACAAACTAGATTGATGAGCTATTTCAACTCCTAGCCATGCCAGTTTTCTCAGACAGTTTTCTTCTATTCCTCCTTTGCAGAAAACACTGCAGTGCTCCCAGACTGCATCAACGACAGCACAGTGGAAATGAAGTTATTTACACTTGCTCACCTGGACAAGCTTAGTTCTGCCCTACTTCAAGTACTGACTGCCTTTAGGATGTCAGACCTCACTATCTCTAATTTACACACATTTAGTAAGGAGGTGTAAAGGTACAGCCACTCCACCCACTGACATTTGACAATAACCAGCTCTATAGATTTTATTCACATCTATAATGTTGATAAGCACCAGTATCATCAGACAATGTATTTCAGGATTCCCACATAAATGGTCCCAAGTTCTGAGACTTTCAGTCCTCTCCTGAGATTCTCTGCCTCTTCAAAACAGAGAGTTAAAATGAATGAACAGACACACCACACCTCACACATGCCATGCAGACACTCATGCCAGGCTCTGCATTTCAAACTGCCCAAGTTTCCAAAAATTCTCCTATTTTTGCCAATTCCAGCATATCTGAAGCTAGGAGAGACATAGGGGAAATTTCTGAAAATCCAGTCCAACTTAGAAAAGAGGGCATTTCACTATCTTTCCTTATTTTTCTTTGCACTTTTTTTGTTGCAGGCATCCATCTCTCTCTTGTCCACCAACCCTCCTTCTTCCACAACATGCTACCTGACAGACTGGAGAGCGTGAGCTTCATTCCAGCATTTTAACCCTGAGTTCAAATATCAGAGCAACTCAGGTCAAGAGAGGAAAGAGACCCTTTGCCACAAGTTAATCCCAGCCTCCTTCTCCCCACTCCTCCAGACACTGAGGGCAAAGCCATCCTGGTTGCCCAGCAAATGCCACCCTGGTAAGAGCTCAGCTCCGCTGTCATCCCATTTCTTCCCTGTAATCAGCCACATTTTCCACCCAAGCCTTGGAATAAAGAGCTGCTCAGGCTCTGCCTCCCCTTTGTGTCAGGGGAGGCAGAAGGGCTGGTTTTGGGAACAGTCCCCTGCACTCCCTTCTCCCCAGCTTTGCTCCAGCAAGTTCCCGGTACCAGAGTCACCGCCAGCTGGATCTTTCTGTGCAGTTTGTTCCCTCCAGGCTCAGATCAGCTCCTCAGCCTTGAGACCCAAATCTCTTGGTTCCTCTGCAAGGAGAAAGTGACACCAACCATTATTCTCACAGTTTTATTTGTAAAGGACATAGCATGAAAAGCTGTATTTCAATGTACTTCAAAACCTGAAAACCCCATGTCGGTTTGTGGTGTGTATGTTAAAGTGCTTGGTAGAACAATACTTTTACTAATGTTGTCTTGAAAATAATCCAGTTCTTATTCCGTTAGTAATAATGTAAAGACAAAATATACTTAATGGAGACATTCAGGGATCATGTTAAGCTATACAGGGCACATTTGTACATTTCAAGTGTAACACACAATATTTCCCCTCACAATGTGCACCTTCATTTGATTGAAAGAAGGAATTTTCTCAAACACGCTGCCGCGCAACTACCCTAAAAACACATTTCTGAACAATGAGAGCTAGTTACACAAACCAACTTGGAATAAACATGAGTAGATTTTTCACTAAACAGTACAACTTCATTTATTTCAGAGAATTATAAATACACATTTTGTACATAGTGAGGCATTTGATTCTCTGACTCCCTCAAGTTACCACGCTGGCTGTTAGTACAACTGGACTATGCTAACTCAGACATTTGCAGACGGGCACTGGATAGGAATTTTTTCTGTTTTTTTAAAAAGCAGATACCAGAGAGCTTTGGTCTTTTCCAATATTCCCTTTCTCAACCAAAGAAGGTGCTTTAACACTGAAGTAAAAACTGTCTTAGCTTAGAAGAATCCCAATGGGTTTCTCACCATTCTAGTGGGTAGAATGATTTCTGTAAACCTCACAGAAAAAAACTCACAGTTTCCAATCAACAAAAGCAGTCCACTGAAAAAAACCCCAAACACAAATGGTAGAATAAAAATTCACTATGAAGAACCGTTCTCCCAAGGCTGTCAAATAACTACTCTGGCAATCTGAGACACTCAGCTGTGCCCCTTTCAACATATCTTGGGGTGGTTTATTGCCTACAAGGAAACATGAGACATACATAATTTTTGTTGTATTATTATTAACATGATCTGAAACCTGACAAAACCAAACAAGTCAACACTTGCTGAAAAAGCTGAGGTGAAGTTGTGTTAAGTGCTAAAGGTTTCTTAATGTAGTCTGAAATGGGGAAAGGCCCTGATCTGAATTTTAAAAATTCTCAGGGTTTTGACTTCTTTTAACTAAGAAAGACTTAATGTAGTTATTGCCTTTTTTCCTCTGTGTGTGGTTTATTCATTTAAATGAATGACCTTTAGAGGTGCCTACATTTCTCCTTTATCCTGCTTGTAGTTAACCCTTGTCATGTCAGATGAATGTTATGACTGCTCCAGTCATACGTAGCCTTTGGAGAAGTCTGCAGCAGTGTACTTTGGGAAGCATCCAGCCTGCAACTGCAGATGATACTGTGAAGAAATCCAAGGACTAAAGAGGTGGTTATTTCAGTAAAATGAAAGTCATTTAGACTGGGCTGGGCGTGAAAAAGTTCTGTATAGCAGTCATTAGACATGAAAGGCCTGAGTTGTAATAGAAATCAAAACATCCCAAGCAGTCATTACCAAATAATGCTGCCACATGGTTTCTGGTACTAAATGTATAATTCATTGATTGAGTTAAGTACAGGGACACATTTTCAATTGCTGCTGAAGGGCTGTCATGCATCGTCTGCTGACTTTAAGCAGACATGCTTGGCCAGACAGAAAATCCTAACACCCCAAATTTCACATTTCTGGAGATGTCAGAGAGATGTCACACAGCTGTGGGCTCTGGCTACTAACTCCAGACACCATTCACAGCCTTTACATTAGTTACTCACACCCACAGCAGTGACATGGCAGTGCTGCCTGCAGGATTTGGGATGAGTTCAGTCAGTTCAAGGAAGCACAAGCTCAGGAGGAAAGAATGGTTATTGAAAGCTGGAACCCTCATTAAAGTGGAAGGCTCCTTGACAGCGTTGTTTTACTTATTTCTTAGAAACAAAAAGACCTCTGTGACATGAAACTCTCCAATGAAACAAAGTTACACGAAGAGTTTTCTTCTGGTTGGGAGTCAGACATGAAACTTTGACACTGAAGTGAGCGCTATTCTAAGAATCCAGCAGCAGAAGGACCACAGGAAGGTAGAGAAGCTTGACAAAAGGCAGGTGAGAAAGCAAACCCTAATTTTCATCCTCTTTCCTTTTCCTTGTCTCCAATCCCTCTTTCCACCAAGTGCACACTATGCCAAGACCTGCCACTGTCCACCATTGCCAAGCCCCTCGTCATGTCACTTGAGAGCACAGTGCAAGGCAACACACTTACAGAGCCACTCAGGGGCCTTTCCCAAGCCTCAGCTGACAGTGACACCTCCAAAGAATCCACTGACCAAATGCCCAAGATTGTAGGGAATAAACAAGTGAAAACAAAAACCGGTATTTGAACTAACTTCCAAAAATTAAAACCAGGTGAAGCTAACTGTGTCCTTAGACTCTTCCAACTCCCACCCACAAGAATGGAAAACACACTCTGTATTTGCTGCATGGTATTCACAAGGTGATTTTGTTCTCTTGTTCAATTTGTTTCTCCCAGCTCCTCATCAAGAGCTGCACCTCTATATATGCACTGTATCAGTAATACATTAACTGGAAAGAGGGTAGGAAAGAAGCCTCGAAATACCAACGCGAGATTATTTTTTTCTCTCCTTTTACTTAATTCTTTTTGTAGCTGGATAATTAAAAAAAAAAGTCATCCAAGATCCTGTACTCCCCTAGGAACACTTGTTCTGCAGGATAAAGGAAGACTCATAACCTGTCAGCATTTCAAAGCCAGCTGATACCGTTCAGTAGCACAGCAACAGCAGCGTTTGTGGCTCTACAGCAATGATTCAAGTACAGCAAGAATTTGGCATAAACCAAATTCCTCATCATGGGAAAAAAAAATGGTCATCCACAACACAAACTGGCTGAGGGTGAGGATGAAACATGAGAACATTGAGACAGGGAAGGGACACACTGAGCGAGTCAAGCAAGCCACCATTCCCCATCTCAGGCTGCAGCAGCAAGGCTTCAACAGGTGTCTCATCCTCTCACGCTCTGAGGCTGACAGCAGTCCTCCTCTGCAGTGTTTAAGCATTCCAACACTTGCTTTCCCTTTTGAAGATCAACAGGAGTGACACAAAAGACCTTACAGAAAAGAAAATGACGACTCACGACTTCCATGCATGGGAAGGCGAGTATTGGAACAAACAACAAACTAAGAGAGACCACGTAGAGTAGGGTAAACCAGCATATGCTTACAGCATTTCCAAGAGTGACACGATCACAATGGCTACATAAGGGTATTTGCTGTATTAATTTGCAATACCTGAAAAAAGCCCTGCTGAGTTTGAGCTGTATTTACATGTTGATTGGCTTCTTCCTTGCAAGCAACTAGCGGCATCCCTTCCCACCTTGGTCCTTCCCTCCCTCCCCCAAGTCCTTCCCCTGGGTTTAAGCTACTCATAGTCAGAACAAGAACATTCACTCTAAGCAAAATTTCTTAGAGTAATATAATTTCTTAAAGAAGATAGCATATTTACACACATCTAACACATGAAAATACTCTATTTTTTGTACTAAATTTCTGTTTCAAATAAACTACAATACTGCATCTCAGCTTTCTGCAGCTTTAGAGGCCAGTCCCCATCGGGCACAAAGTGGGCTTCCCAATCCTGCTTCCACCAGCAGCTTTGCCTTACAGTGGTGCACTACCATGGCATTCAAGTCCTGACAGGTCTCCGATTGTGGTTTGCTTGTTTGGGAAAGGAGTAATGAAGTTCTCAGCAAGGCCATGCTAAACATCCACTCCTTTAATGAGCGATCCTTCTAGGACGATGTTGAAATCTTGCAGTGTCTGTAGGACGCGGATAAGGGAGTTGACAGTCATGCGGTCCCGGAGGAGAGCGTGCTCCTCGTACATCCTCGTGATGGGCGGGCACTCCGCCAGCAGCGGGATCCACTGAGACAGCAAGTGGTCCCTGGAAAGGGCAGGACAGGAATTGCCTTAGCACCAAGTACAACAGATCTCACATTGGAACTCTCCTCCAAGAGCACAGCCCAAAACATGCAGCCCCTTTTGGTGGGTGTTGTGTGCACGTACAACTTTGCTGTGTAATCGCAACCCTTGATTTAGGAAAACACTACCCATTGTAGAAATTAATATTGAGAGGGATTGGCAGAATTTAACATTTGTAAAAATTCAAGAACATTTTCAGATCAGGAACAGGGAAAGTAAAACTTGAGGAAAATCTGACAGACCGTTTGCCAACTGGTTTTCCAAGTATCCAGACAGATAAGACAAAAATGGTCCTTATTTCTAGATATACCGACTTCTACCCTTCAAAATACAACTAAGTCCCACCCTCCTGCCCCTCCCCAAGTGCAAGACAGAAAGTGCCCTATTAGGAAAGAAAGGTTCATCTAGAACAGTTCTGTCAAAATTAGAACAGACATCCCAATTTCACAAGCAATTGAATGAGGATTTAGAAATTCACCAGCTCCTGAAAAGGAACTCTGCATTCCTGAAGTCAGTATTTCATCAAAAATAGCATTTCAAGACAGATTTCATACACATGACTGTCAAGCTAAAAAGCTCAAAATATTTTTAGCAGTTTAGACACTAGCCATGTATTATTAGTGCTTCTTTGCTCCAATTTTTGACGTAGCACTAAAGCTGCCTAAAATAGGCACTGGATAATAGATAGGTGTGAGATGTCTTAAAATGGAAAACTAAAGGTAATAGCAATGGTGGAAAAATATTCTTCTAGTCTAGTGCCAGAGAACACACATAATGAAGAGCAGTTTGGTACCTTGTCCCCAGGCAAACCAGGATTTGGAATTTGCCATCCTTCCCAATGTTCCTTGGAGCTGTATTGATGGCATTGACATAATGACAGAAGGTTTTGCATGAAGATCTCTGAAGCAAAAGGGCCTCCTCATTGTCTCCGATCTGATCACCGGTTTCAAAGTAAGCAACAGCTTTCTCTGTGGTGGGGAGAACATCAGAACCCAGTGAGAAGCAGCACTTCATTGTGACACAGAATCACACAAGGGAATCCTTAAAAAACCAACCTGCTGAGAGCTATTCCACAGTTTATCTATGAATTCCTGACTCTGAAGACCACAGGCAGGTGGTTACCTCCAGCTTTGCCATCACATAGCACTGGTCAGTCTGGCTGATGTCTGACACAGGTAACACCAAGGAGCAGCACCAGAGCACCCCTCAATGGTTTCACTGTGATACCATCAGCATTGATTTTTCACTTTTTCTGAGTAAGCACTTACCCTCAGGCTGAGCATCCCTGCCTGCAAGCCTGTTCTAAGGAAGGAAGTGCATCCTAAACTACCCCTACACAGGCCTACAGGTAAGGACCACCAGAACACCAATGTAATAGTTAGGAGAGTTCTCATTAACCAGGAATCCAAACCTTTCACTCCCTGTCCTTTCCTACCTCTCCCCCTAACACTGATTGCTCCTCTACCCCAACCTCCAGCCTACCTTCTTCCTCTCAGAAAAGCAGCTGTTTGAACTAGGAACCCTTACATTTCTGCACAGACTCACACTCTTCTCTCACACAGTTTAGTATTTTTCATCTGCCATCAGGTTTCTCATTGACTTTCAGCAACCTGGAGCAGGTGCTTGGCAGGAGAAATGGCACCCTAGCTGATGAGAATCCAAGGTCTGCATGTGAGGAGTCATTTTGCCCTAAACCTTCTCCTCCTAATCATATACCAGCTTACCTATGAAATCCCAGATGAAGACATTCTTATGAAAAATGCGAGCTGATTTGAACCCATGGTGGAAGACCTGCTCCAGTGCTGCAACCAGACCATTTTCTCCACACAACAGAATGGTAAGGCTCCCTCTCTGTGGCAAAGGGAGAGTAGGTAAGTACAACTTGCCTTGTTTGATCTTCAGGTCTAAAGGCAGTACATCTACCGGCACTTCAGTGCCATTTCTGGTTATAAAAATTTGCAGGCAAGTAATGAAAAGTAGGAATTACCTCTTTCTCTGGCTTGTGGAAGTGTTTCACAATATTATTGACGGCTTCCCCGATTCCCTCTTGGATCTGCCCTGCATTAGGCTCTGTGAAATGATAGAGAGCAGACTAGCTGAAGGTTAATCATTCCTTGCTTGACATTTCAGCACTCATGTCCTCTAATTTTACAGGAGCTGGACAGATGTATGAACAGGACCTACACTGTCCCATCTCTGTGCTTTAGCAGAGAATGCCTCGTGTGACCCTCACAGTCCCGTGTCCTGTTGCAGCCAAGCGCAGTTACTCATAAAAGCTAATTTTAGGGATGTGATGCTGATGTGCCCTAAGGTCCCTGCAGAGATAAGCTCCGCCAGAAGGCAGCTCATAGCAGCCACATCAAGCTCTGAGCTGCCCTCAGACAGGACTGTCTTCCCACAGACTGCAAAGTGAGCTGGGAGGCTGAGCAGCATCAGCTACTGCAAAGTCTGCTGCCTCCTCCTCCCTCATCTCATATCTCCATGCTCCAAAGAAAGAGATTATTATCTCTCAACAGTCAAAAGGGGACATTGAAGGAGGCAATGTGTACGTCACAGAGCAAACACCAACCAGGGAAGGCAGGAAAAGCTCATCACCCTGCAGCTGCTGCTCTGCACCAAGCCTTGCTTCAGGATGAACCCTCCTGCTCACAGCAGCTTTTTTTTCCCCAACAGCCGGCAGCTGACCCCTTCCCTGTGACCCTGGGGAGGAAGGCAAGGACTTACTGGTGTTCCTCCCAGTGAGGGAAGTGATGCTCAGCCGCCGAGTCACAGTGGGAGATTTCTGCTGGGGCGGGGTGCGGCACTGCTTTCCCAGCTCCTCGTCAGACGCGGAGGACACCAGCTCTCCAATGAGGATTCGCTCCAGACTGCCATCATCAACGCCTTTTCCCAGCCAGCGCCCACAGGGGAACCTGCAGCGCGCCCAGGACAGGCACAGGTCAGCCACACACACACTGCAGCCTGCTCTCAAAGCTGGGGACAGCTGGCACCCAGCAAACACTGCTAACAGGCAGGGAATACCTGGCTCCCAGAAAATTCTCACAAAGCAGAGCTCTGCAGGAGCAGCCCCTGCAACACAACTGATCATCCTTAATATGCAAAGCTTGGGTCACACACGTATTTTATGGTCCACATATTTTTCTATGGTTTTCTGCCGAGTTATTTTGCACTTGCAACCACAACTGATACGCAGCCTTTAAGAGCACTGTGATGCTTAACAACCAAATCCCCACAGAAATTCCACCCAGCTGAGGCTGTCACATCTCCTCATACTCAGACCTCACCTTACATTTCACTGCTGTACCTTTGGATCCCACACACAGCCCTGATGAAATCCATGCACATGTCCATACCCAGACATTTTATCCCATGTCCTCTTACTTTCCCCTATACACTGGCCAACTCTGAGATCTGGAGCTTATCTCTCTGAATTGCAGTTTTCCAAGTTCACATTTTTTAAAAAACTGTGTCTGCTTAGCCACATTTTGTAAAAACCACGGTGAATTAGGAGACCATTTTGACACAGAGGTATGTGCTCAATATAAGATTAAGCAATCATCAAAACCTTTCATTTTCTTAATACTTCCCCCAGCTCTTGGGGTTTAAAGAGTTAATTTGTGCACAATTTTACCACACTACTTTAAATCAAGAGATCTAATTATTAGACACAAACAAACGAAGCACTTCAAAAGTATCCATACTGTCTGCCCTGTCTCAGAAAGATGCAAAGAAAATCCTGCACTCAAATCCCATTTAATATTTATCAGATTATCTGACTACAACTAGGGCTTCCTAAATGAGAGAACCAGGGGTGGGGGAAACCAACCTAACCCTATCAGGGACCCAAATCAGACCCAATCAGAGTTAAGAAGAAGGTAGATGCCTCCTTGCTTTCTCTACATTCAACAAGAACTTCAGACAAGGAAAATTACAACTTGTTGCTTACTTGTACGTGTGTCCTGTTATTTCATTCCTGACCATGACACAATCAACCAGCCACTTGGCCAGTAGCCCTGAGTTGTCATGGCCAATCTGAACGGTCGTCAGCTTCCCCAGGTTCTGGCACTGAAATGAGTAACAGTTTTTGCTTCATTTAAAAAAGAACACACAACACACACCCCCACCACGTGCATGCATATGGTCAAATATAGGCTTTTATTCACAGTTTCCTAGTTTTCTTTGATTTATAGAACAAGTGCTTTCGACGAAACATGCAAAACATTTTCAAAAGCAGCATAATTATTTTAAGACAGGAGAAAAGAAATAAAACTGCTAAAAGCTTGTGGAGAGATTACATTCTTTGTTGGGAGCGCTCACTTTGAATATTTCTGAGAAGTATTAATTAGACATTTCTGAGAATGGTGATAAAAAGGTGTGCTTTTTCAGAAGAAATAGATCCTCAATACAAACAGCTTTTCAAAAATCCATTTTGAGCATACTGACCTTCAGCTGACTCACTCCACACTATGCAGCAGTCCCTAGATTCTTTATTCATTTTCAAAGATTGATTTGCTTATGTTGGGCCAAAAAAACCAAAAATCACTAACATGAGACTTAGCATCACAAATACACAGAAGAAGGAAAACATGCACTGTGAATTCCAGTGCAAGATGTAATTGTAGGTGGGGCTGGCAACAGCATCTGTTAATGCCACCTGAACACTTCCCTTGAAAGACCTTGGTTTTCACTGTTTCTGATGCTGCCAAACAAGCAGCTTGGGCTGACATTTTCTGTAAGTGGGTGGCTACCCAAGTAGGCATTTTAGGAAAGTTTCAAGTAGATATTTTAGGAAAGTTTCAGACAAAGGAATAATCTGTAACAGAATCAATACGGTCCTTAGAAATATCTAAATATGTCATTTTGCCTGTTGGAAGCCTGGAGATCTTTTCTACAAAATAGTAATATCTGAATGAGACGTGGGCATTTATGTCAAAAATATCCTCTCTTTGTCAAAATCGACCTATATTTGGTGAGAGGCTTTTTTTGCTACTGTTGTTGAAGATCGGTCTGCATATGCTCAGTGGATGCAACCTCAATTTCAGTAGCAGATTTTCCTACAAAATCACTCCTTAATGGATATGGTACAGCCCAGAGCTAGAGGAGCTTGATGGGGCTTTCCCTGCAATTCCTGCTACCAGCTGCTTTGGCATGGCATCGAGCCAAGCTGTAATTGCTGAGTGGGAAAGCAGAGAGGCAGGCAAAGAGAAAACCCCAGCAAGCCTAGGCGAGAGAGCCCAGTGGGGATGGCAGCTCCTGGCGTGCCACGGACAGCACCTGAGGCTGGGATGTTGAAGAGCAACGCCAGACAAGGGGCTGAGAAGAAATTTGGGACTGGCCAGAGGCTGAAAGGGACCTGAGTGGTGGCTAGTGGAAAAACATAGTGAAAGAAGGGAGAAGAAACTTGGAAGGGAGATGAAGAGTTGGAAATGAGCACTGAAAGGGAAAATCAGGCCAGGAGGTGTGGAAGGGAATGAGATGTGGAAATAGGCAAGGTGAGGAATTCTGGGCTGGACTGTGGTTAAAAGTGGTGTGTGCTCACAGGAAACCTTCCTCTCACCCAAGAGGAGTAGGCTATTTTCCTGTACATATTTGAACCTACAGTGACATTGAAAATCAGGACAGAATCTGAAATGCTGTGCTCTTAAAAACCTCTTAACAAGTTAGTATTTATTTGGAAGCATGTTCCAAATTGAAAGGAAAATGTGAAGAGCACTTACCTCAAACGTCATTTCTAGGTGGTTTTTAGGAATCTGCATGACGCCACTATCTCCCAGTTCTCCTGACACACATATCCACGGGTTTGACGTGGTTATTGCATTGCTTAGTTTTTTGATGGGAATTATCACTGACCTGTAAGGGATCACTGAGAACAGGCAGAGGGGGAAATGCGTTAATCTCGATCTATTATTTTTTCTCTTACAGTAAACGCGATTTCTGGGTCAAACCACGGCTTTCCCTGGAAGGCAAGCTCTCGCTGGCTGTCTCAGGAGCGAAGCCGGAGCCCCGTGCCGCCGTGGGCGGGGGAGAAGGGCGGCGGTGCCGCACGGTGGAGCTGCAGCCCCGCGGCACAGCCGGGACTCGCAGTGGCGGCGCCGGAGCGCCGGCGGGAGGATGGGGCGCACCGGTGAAAGGAGTGTCACAGTCGTTCCACGGTCTGGCTTGGAAGGGACCTTCAGAAGCCACCTAGTCCAACCCCTACAGTCAGCAGGGCCATCTTCAACTGGAGCAGACTGCTCACAGCCCCGTCCAAGCTGACCTTGAACACTCCCAGGGATGGGGCATCCACAACTTCTCTGGGCAACCTCTGCCAAGGTCTCGCTACCCAAAACGTAAAAAAACTTCTTCCTTATACCTAACTTAAATTGAGCCCCTCCTAGTTTAAAACCATCACCCCTTGTCCTACTGCAACAGGTAAATGAGAAAATGTTTGTTCCCATCTTTGGTATAGGCCCCCTCAAGTACTGAAAGTACAGGTAATACTGGCATGGCTGCTAACACCACAGCCAGAGTCTCAGCTCTGGTGTGTCTCTGTGGACATCCTCCTCTTTATTCTTATTCCTGTTCTTATTCTCTCACTCTTCTGCTTTTAAATCTGTACCACCCATAATGCTGAAGACAAGGCCTGTCACCCACCCCAATCTGGATTTGACTCTGATGCTGCACCTCTAGTACTGCAAGACCCACTCCCCCTGTGTGTTTCACAGGCTGCCTTTTTGACTGGGGAAGCTAAGCCAGCCTCTTTTACTTTTGTGTGCCAGCCAATCATACTGCACTCAAAAAAAATACCCTCAAATCCCAAGCACTTGTGCTACAGGAGAGAGCTGTTAAGCTGGATGCCCCACAGAAATAAGGTAATCAAGGATGAATAAATCTCTTTGCGCTGTGCTAGTTCTGAGGGGATTTGTTGCTTTAAGAGGAGAAAAAGTAGAATGAGTGCCTGTTTTGACAGCCACATAAAACTTGCTTCACTTCACTCTGAACAAGCAGGAAAATTAAAAATAACAGCTGCCCAGGTGAATGCAAATAATTAGGTCATCTAATGGGATCTTGATTTTTCTGCACTGTCTGCTACTGGAGAGACAAAGATTCATTTTCAGAGATCAATCCAATCTTTGCTTTCCTCCTTACAAGAGAGAGTGAGAAAGGGAATCTTTCTGGCATTTAAGAAGAGACTAAAAGAGATTTAAAATACACANCTTTTTCTGCATTGTCCAGTACTGGAGAGACAAAGATTAATTTCCAGATATCAGTCCAATCTCTGCTCTCCTCCTTATGAGAGAGTGAGAAAGGGAATCTTTCTGGCATTTAAGAAGAGACAAAAAGAGATTTAAAATACACAGAGGAGCACAGAGTATTTCATCCGCCAATCTTTCATCTCCTGAGTCTGAAGAGAGCAGACTGCTAGGATGCACACTTAATGAAGGCCAGAAAGAAGCATTAGGAGGTAGAGGACTTGTCTGGGAGGGCAGCCGAAAGAATCTATACAGAGAGCAGCACTCCCAGCTGATTACTGTCCTTTGTGCAATGCTCTTATCCAGAGCACTCCCACACAACCTTGGCTCTCCAGCTGGTTTCCCAGAGCAACTCCCAGCACCCAGGAGCCCCGAAGCAACAACCAAGGCTTCCAGATAAGGGCTCAGCTACTCTGGCACCAGCAACATCACCTCTTACAAACTATGACAGCAACTAATTTTTAGTCAGGGGGAAAAAGATTGATTCTCCAACTCACTGATTGTAGTGAAGACGCTTGTGAAGCAGAAGTAATCCACAGCATTGAGTGAGAGCAGGTGATACAGAAACTGCTCCCGTTCCTCTTCACAGCGCAGGAAAGCGTAACGCTTGTAAAGTTTCCTGGGAGAAACAAGCACATGGCCCTTTTGTCACTGCTGTTGAAAAAGCACCATGTATCTTAAAAGGTGTTTGAATCTCAGAACACCAAATGAAGAGTAACTCCCCAGAAAGAGAAGCTGCTAGAAACCCACAGAGGGCATGCAAATGTGCTACACCTGTTTTACAGAGCACTCTTGGCTCCACGCTCCCACAGCAAGGCTACTGAGCTCACCTCAGTTTGGGGTTTGCTGCAAAGCACAGGTAAAAACTAACACTACTCACAACAAGGCTACTGAGCTCACCTCAGTTTGGGGTTTGCTGCAAAGCACAGGTAAAAACTAACACTACTCACAGCAGCAGATCTGAACCAACACGCAGCAGCCCCATTTCTTCCCCATACCTTCCCACTGTGGAATGGTCTCATCTAATAACCTCATTTTCCTTCTGCTCCCTTCTGGGACAGAAAACCCAGCAGAGTGCACCAAGCAGCAGCTGGGGTCCTCCCACCACTCTGTCAGTTCAAGCATCTGTAGGGCTGCAGTGCAGCTTGGATCAGTGCAGGGATCTGACCAAGAACTAATGCCTCCTTCCTGAAATCTGTGATGTGTTTTCCATGCAGATGGGCAGACTTTTGCCCTGCTGGGTGGGCAGTACCACCTCTCCCAGCTCCCCCCTGCCTTTCAATCACTTCTAGCTGGAAACCACAGTACCCAAACAGGGTGCCTGGCTGTACCCCAAGCAGCAGCATCTTGAGACACCACCTTCACAGTGTGAAAGTGAAGGTTTGAAGAAAAGAGCTGGCTTACTTTGCAAGTGGCTGGTTGGAAAGCAGCTGCTTCAGATGCTGAGACAAAAGCTTCTTCTCCAGAGAAAGTCTTATCCAGGCTCGGGCTCGCCCCACATCAGTCTTTATCTCACTCATGTTCTGAACGTGCCTGAAATGTGGGGGGAGGAAAATAAATAGATGAATCATAAAAGTCCCGCATGCTTCAAATGGCAACATCCAGTGTGATGATGCAGCAGGTGAACTGGAAAAATGTCTTCTGACATAATTCCTGGAGAGATCCCCAGCAGGGCCCCCCAGAACCCTGCACTGTGGCAATGAGATCCCTGGCAGCCCCGGGCTGGCACAAGGACACGTGGCAGCGTTTCCAGGCATGGCAGCCTGTAGGAGCTGCTCTGTGGTTGCCTGGCCAAGGTGAGGAGGGGTAAACCTGTTTACCCCTGCATTGCCCAAGGTAGATGCTCTCAGGGATGCTGCTAACACCTAAAAAAAGCAGGTACCTTGTGAGACCCAGTCACATCTCAGCTGCCACCTCAAGCTGCTGACTTGAACGGGTGTGTCTGGGAGCGCAGAGAACAAACACCTGTCCTGACAATTTCTCCAAACCAGGCTCTGAAGGTTCTAACAAACCCCTTGAGGGCAGCAGCAATGGCACATCTGAGAAAAGGAGGACTGCTGAGGCAAAAACAGCAGCAGGAATCTGCAAGCAGAATTACGTTTTTAGGGATATAAGAGGCCTTCCTGTAAGTAATAATTTGAACAGCCCTCCATATGTTTCATCTGTAGGAAAACAGAACTGTTCCATAGGGACTTTCTTCTATGGTTTTGCTTTTCTTTTTTCTTTTTAAACTTCCCACATTTCAGTTTGGAGAATGCCAAAAACTCTAGTTTTAGAGCACAGGGAGTTTTAGAAGAGGAAGAGAATTGCCACGGCAGGACAAAGTTGCTTCCAAAAACTCCCCACTAGGTTAAATAAAAACAAGAAAAATGACTAACAGTTTTCAGCAGGGGAAAGAATAGGCTGCAATTTCTTAATTTTCATGCAGTCTGCATGTTAAGTGCACGGGCAATTCAGCCCTCTGAATCTCCATGGCAGACTCCAAGTACCATCAGCTGAAGTCTGAACTAATCCCAGCTGCAATTTAATGTCCAACTCCTGCAATTTCCTTGACAGCCCTCCACACATTGCTGAGTGCTGGGGAATGTGGCAATATTTACTCCAAAGGAAATCCAACAAAGTCGTGCTGTGACTGATGCTTTTTACACTGACTACTATAGTCTCGTGCTTTCCCCCATCTGTTACACCCAAGTGTGTGCTTTGTGTTATATTTAGTCTCTGCATTATCTGAGGAAACTACTTTCTTGTTTATAGAGCCTCTAACAGAGCAGACCCAGGACCTTTAGGGCAAATTTGCAAGGAAGAACTTGGAGCTGTCCAGAAACACGAGTTTTCTCTGCACAAATGAAGAGCACACACAGCTCAGCAGCGCTGCCCTGTGCCAGCATGACCTGCAAGGTTGAAACCTTGCTCCTGGCATGGGAAAGCCCCTCCTGGCTCAGAGCATGGCAGCCAGCATTAGACCTTCCAGCAGAGAGCTGGACACGTGATTCACAGTCCTTGAGAAACAGGATGCATGCTACAGTCAACTACATCATGTTGAGACACTCTCCTCAGACATTTCAAGCCTTTTGAGATGGGCAGATCAAAGCACAGACCATCATCTCCCTCCCCTTCCCCCGAGTGCTCAGCTTGAATTACATCTAATATGAAACACGGAGCAGAATATGTTATTTCACTGTGACAAGACTCCAGTACAGATGGACTCAGCCTTATTCCATGCACGCTCTGTGCCTCTTCATTACCTGTGTCTGGTTCAGACTAGATAAGCATTAATTGTCCATTTGGGGGAAAAAAAAATATCTACAAGCATGCAGCTTGCCAGAGATATGAAAAAGATTTAGTAATCAGTCTTGGTGTCAGCAAAAGCAGAGTGTTACAGAACAGAGCATGCAGGAACCCAAATTTATTTCACTGTCAATTGTGAGAGTCAGAACAGCTCTATTTTTATCAGTGACCTAAGGGTAGGCACTGTATGCTCACCACTGCACAGCAAATTCTCCTTGTCAGAGCACTGAGCAGCCATTTTGATGCAACTCCCCTGGTTTGGTCTTGCTTTTAATCCCATTAGTAATAAAGAAAAATCTATTTGCCCTGTCAAATGTAAGCCTGGGGTATGGTGAGACACACCCTGTGCAAAGAGCTGTGCTGACAGCAGAGGTTACAGCTGCTCAGCACCGCTGTGCCCTGGGGATGCTGTGCATACTCCCATGCTAGCACAGTCAGGAAGGATCCTAGAGCTCATCCCAGGCAGGCAGCAGGTCTTTGCTCAGCCTTCTTTTTGAACACAGCAGGTTAAGCATCACAGCTGTGGGCCCAGTGGCCAGCTCACATCCTGCAGTTCAAGTTTCCTGAGGAGGGAGGCATGACATGGACATGAGAGCAAGTGCTGATAGCAAGGAAGAGCTTGCCCAAAGGGGAAGGATCAGAAACTTGAATCCAGCTGGACCAAAGGTTTTGGGGAGGCCTTAATGTTGACTGGTTGGTTTGGATGCTCAGCAATGCCTGAAGGGTGAGGCCATGCTGGAAGAGGGGTTGGAGATCCGTGCCAGGGGAAAGGTTGGAGGGAGTACCCCTGAGCTGGCTTGTGCCATTGAGACTCCATTCACAGAATCAAAATAAACAGCCTGAGCATCTTCCTGACCACATCTGTGACACCTGGCTTTTAGGGGGGGCAGAGGACACACCACAGTACCTGTAGCATATGGCACATCCAGAGCATGACTGTGACTCAGCCCTGCTTTTAAGTTCTTTACATAACCTCACATGAGCCATCAGAAACAAGCCCTGCTTAAGGCGATGCTTAATCCTTCAGCCATTAGTTCAGTCAGCACCACAAGCCCTGCAATTTAACAGTTACCCTCCTTTAACTTCAGCCTGGTGTGCAAACAAGTATTAGGCAGCATTCCTTCCAAGCAGGAGAAAGTATGCCTCAAGATTACAGATGACAAATTTAACTCACCATCTGCCCAGCATTTTTCTATGACCAGACACGTTCGTGGACAACCACGAATACCCAAAAGATTACAAAAGGCAATGTTCTGCTTCTGTACTTTTTCTCTGAAGAGCAGTAAGAAAGACTTTTGTGACTCAAACAAGAGAGCTCAGATCCGTGCTGGGCTGTCATTACTCCAGTGGAAGCTGGTGGAAGACAGAACCCATGCACGCAGCAGTGAGCACACACAGCCTCCTCTGTCAGCAAACCCCTCCCAGCACAGGAGCTTCCGCTCCAGATCCTCCTTCATCCTTCCCTCAGACTGACCCTCTACATGCCTGTCAGTCTCCCAGGACTGAATTAAGGAGAGAGCTGCCACATCCCATGAGAGGGATGCTAAAATGGCAGACATGTTCAAAATGACCTCTTGGCACTACACCCCTAATTACACTGTATGTATTCTCTCTCTCTCTCTTTCACATGTTGTTTTAGCCCTACATGGCATGTCATGCTCTTTGAAATCAGAACAAAAGACTCAACTACAAAGCATCAAATTAAAAGGTTGCACACTGCAGGTGGGGAGTACAGTGATGATTTCTTTTTCCCAGAAAATCTGACTAATCTATCAACCCACATAATAAAAATCACATCACTGCAATCAGAGTTTTGTGAACTAGCTACAATAAATCTTATTTTTACCCTAAGGTTCTTTTGCCATATTTTTAGGTGTAAGAACATAAGAAACAGTACTTGTCTTACATGTTTAATTGCTCTCAGCTCTTTACAGATGAGCATTATTGCATTACTCTCTTTTCATGGCATGTTTATCCCACTGCAATCCTTAGCCCTGGCAAGGCAAGTGTCAAAACAGTGGCCTGACCTGGCAGTGGCTTAATCAAGGAGATGCCCTGAAGAACTTCTGCCTGCTGGTGTCACACCAGCCTTCACCTCTTCTGACTCTCTAATCCTTCTGGTTCCAAACAAACTCTACTTGAAAAGGTCTCCAGAGCCAGGCTGTGGTCCACTGGAGAGAACCTGACCTAACTTCACATCCCAGCTTTAAACTCACCCAAATTCTAGGTCTGATTAAACTTCTAAACTTGTACATTTATTACTATCTGCCATGAAATGCTAGTGTAAAAGAAAGAGTATTGCTCAGGCATTGTGAGCAGGTTTTTATGTCCCTTTGCTTTGCCTATCAATTCTACTTGCTGGGTCGCTAATTAAAAAATGAACGAAAAGAAAAACTGAAAATACCAAGGAATTTAACGTATCTGCTGTTATTTGTAGAAGCTGGCTTTACTACTGGAAGAACTCCCCTGGAAAAACAGAAACTGCAGTAACATTGTGGTTTTCATTCTCTGTTTGCTAAAATAGGTGAAGTGAACACACAGAAAAGTTTTTCAAAGGCAACATGTTGCATATTTGAATGTGGGCTGAAGAGAAGGTTTTATTCCCCTTGGCCTTTGTAGACACAAAGCCAGTGAAGATCTTTACCTTATGCTGCACAATTAAACCCATAATTAATGCTTTAGGAACCAAACTGCATACCTCATATCTTGTATCAGGGAAACTCTCAATGTAGGCAGAGTAATTCCTGTATCAGACTTTCGTCTTTCTGTTCCACCACCAACTACAGTGGAGAAAATACACATAGTTAATACAACACTACAGTAATAGCCTGCAATGCATTTGTTCTCAATACAGCTGAAAACAATCTTAAGTGGCTGGTAAATGCACTGTTTCTGTGCACTGTCATTAACTCTATCCTGGAAATGTAGAAGTAGACAAAATGAAAATTGTGAATATATTACACATTCCTTCCTTAACCCAGCACTGAACTTGGGAGATCTAGCTTATCTAGCTTCCTTTTTTGTATGTGAAATACCTTAACTTAAACCTGTACAGCAGTGAGCTTTATTTGTAAGAAGTTTCTGTGGAAAGCTCACAACTAAGAACAACTCAAAATTAAGCTACAGTAACATATTCAATGCAAAGAATGCCATGCATTTCTGTGCTCTGCTCTGATCAAACCACTTTGTGGTGACACATTTTGCTCTCAGGAATTTGTGCCTGCCAGCCAGATTGTTTAGCACATTACTCATCGAAGCTTATTAAAAAGTCCTTTCATGGGAGAGACTAGTTTGTCCATAAATGCCTCTTTGAGGGCTGATCATACAAGTTCCCATCTGCAGGATCTGAACTGGAGAGTCCTTCCAAAATGACCCACTGAAATTCAGAGACTTTTACTACAATATCCCAGCCACTGGACAGGGACATCTCAAGGTTAGCAGAAAACTTCTCTTAAAACACAGAAGTAATTTAGTGATTGTAAGGAGCCAAGCCAAAGCATAAATTGAGCACCCAGACTGATGGACAGAGATTAATTATACTATTTCTGATCTGTACCACCCACCAGTATAAAGATTTACTGAACATGGAGTTTTTCATATTGAGAGACAGATTATGCTCACTGAAAGAAAAATGTCAGCTGTCTTATTCCCAGCTCCACACTTCCAGCTTCTTCAGAAATTATTTCTTGTGGAGACACTACTTTTCATACCTCGTTCAATGCTCATTAGAAGGGAATTAAGGTAGTGTACATATATCAAGTTGTTTTCCAGATAAGGATGGAAACTATGTTCCTTTGCCTCCAGCGATTTCAATCCATTTTGTCCAGACATCAAGACATCCCCACAATGATTATGAGAAGTCTCAAAATGTAAATGTGGTATTAGCAAGCAAATAAACTGAAAATCCTGCATGGGTTTCATGTGGTTGCACTGTTCCTCCCATGGCTGAGTTCATTTGCTGTGATGGACTTCTCATGGAGTCACCTGCCAAGTACTCACCTGGGGACTCTGCACTGTGCTCTTGCTTCTCTTCTCTCTCCTGGTACTGAAGCAAATGGGACCACAATGCAGATTTCCCCTGAAAATGGAATAGGCAGTATATCACTTTAAATAAACCAGGCAAAAAAATAACCAATAATGGCCAGTAAACATGGCAGAATAACAGAACACCATTTGAAAGGGTAAAATATTCAGTAATAAAAGCCAATCCTTCTCTCTTGGGCCATGAAACCTCAGAAAGAGAGGACTATCCCACTGATCCAGCAGTCACACCACCCACCTTGTATATTTTTCCCCCCTCAGGGTTTCCTTTGGGAAGGTTGAAAGGGAATAAACCAAACACATACTTGACAACATCACCACAATTTCCAGAGGGGAAAATCCCAAAACAATCCCCCCCCCAAACATCTAAAACTCCTCAAACCTTTGCAAAATATGAACCAGGGACACTGATTCCAAAGACACCTCCTGCTTTATCTTGGAGTTATACCATTGAACAGCAGCTTAAAAAACAGAGATGACATTCAGTATTTACCAACCTGCTTGACCTGCAGACCATGGCTCCAGATTCTTTCTAGCAGATCACAGAGACTGGCAATCAGTGTATTTTCCTCCAGACCTGTTATGTTGGCTTCTCCATGTCCCAGCTCAACTGCTTCATGGCCCATTTTCTCTACCAACATGCGTTTAGTCTATCAAAAAAAAAAAAATTCCCAACAGTTTCTAAGAATGTTATCCAACAAGGGGCAGAATTTACAGATAAGTTTACTGACACCTGCTTAATCTAGAGACTATGGCTAATATAGAGAAACTTCAAATCTATTTGCAGAGATTGTAAATTAACAAAAATAATTATATTTAAAAAATGTTTATTTAATTACTTCGAATCCCAGAATACCCTGAGTTGGAAGGGACCCAGAAAGACCACAACCAGCTCCTGTGTCTGCACAGGACAGCCCCAAGAGTCACACCATGTGTCTGAGAGCACTGTCAAGCACTTCTTGAACTCTGGCAGACTTGGTGCTGTGACCACTTCCCTGGGGAGCCTGTTCCAGGGAAATTCTGTTCACAGAATTTTCTATTTCTATATCCCTTTTCTATTGTCCTATTTCTATGCTGGTCATTTATTACCAAGCAGAGTACAGAATACATGTTCAATCTTACTTAGCTTCTGTTTTAATTCTTGTTACAGCCAACAAAGTTTAACACTCAGGTAAAGCAGTATACTACCAACTGCAACAGACACAAAGAACTTGTATGTCCATGGCTATGAAAGCTTCTTTAATATTAGGAACTGTTATACTTCATTTGCTCTGCATAAACAACATGCACAAGCCACACGCGCTGAATTCTTCCCTTTTGACCATGGCTCTCCAGGCCAGTCTGTTTAGGCTACATGAAATATGAACAATTAAAGGAAATCCTCCAGAAGATGTCTGATCATGTTGATTTTTCCTTCCTGTCCTTTTTACTTCTTCCATCAACTTCAACTGCATAAACAGAAGAGCAAAAACATGTTCCTTTCTCTTCCAGCTGTTGAAAAACACTATGGGGCTATCCACCCTGCAATAACCAGGTATTCCAACAGAACAATGCCATTCCAGCTGTGAACCAGGAGAACATCTGCAGGCATTATCTGAGCTCACTGCCATCCAGGGGAGAGGACACAGGGGATCACCTACCTTCATGCGACATTCCTTCAGCAACCCTTCCACAAATTTCCAGTTGGTCTGGGCAATCACAGCTGGAGAGAGGTCTGACAGTTTGGGCTGCCTTAAATTTTTACCTAAACTCCTTGCCTCCTGCATGTATTTCTACAAATAAAGAGAATAACTTTAGATATTAGAGGTCAGAGTGACTCTCCTCATCCCAGGCAAGCAAGGTGATGAAAACAAATGAACTAGTGTTAATCTAGAAACACAATCTTGATTTGTCTGATGTTTAGGGGTCAGGCTGGAGAAGTGAAATGATCCCTTGTGACAACAGGAAAAGCAAAATACGTCCCTGGATTGGTACAGAATCAGTCAATATTAGCCAGTGAATTGTGCTGTTAACAACTAGCGTGAAGTTAGGTACAAGTGCATAAAGTAATACCTGCAATTCAACAATAAAGTCAAAACACCAAGAAAAGTTTCTTTCCACTGTTATTTCCCACTTAAAAAAATTAAATTGTCTAGTTTGTGAGCAGACTATATATGACTAGGAAAAAAAAAACCACCCTTGAAAATAAATTATAAGAAGCAGAAATATACTTAGTGAATGAGAAAGGTTTCATCCATTACTTTTCATCTAGACAGTTTATGCAGGAAAAATGAGACTTGATCTTATTCTCAATTAACTTCTTGATTACAAGTGAAACTCATTTTAAACAGAATTGACACTTGGGATCATTCATGTTCCTACTATGGTAATTGTTAAGTATGGACAAAAATCAGCATACTCTTTAAAAAAAGACCCAAGCTATAAATGAAAACTTCCAAACTCTCCTGCTCCACTGCCTTGTCTTCAGGCATAGGGTACTCTTTGCTTTGGTCTGTTTTTTGGGGGGTTTTTTTGTTTGGTTTTTTTGTTAAACCAAAACCCACAGACCAAACAGCAAGTGGCCTGTGACCCCAGCATCAGTGAGAGAGCTACATGCTGATTAAGGCTGAGAAGTTTGCCACAACTATAAAAATGTTGTTTGAGCATTATTCGTAATTTTTTCTTAAAAAGAGCAAGATAACAGAATGTTGCCAAATAAAAGTGTTGAAAACCAGCTCTCATAGCCTGGTGTGGGAGTGCTCTGTTTCCACAGTGGGTTTTGTCCTGTTGATGATGCCTCTCTGGGGGATGGCATGTGACAATGACCAGTCTTTCCTGGAAGGAGCAGATCACATCCCTCCAGGGAGTTCTTGCTGCTGCTGGCTGGGTTTTCTGGGGAACTGAGAGGTCACTATGGCTGCTGCATCCTTGGAGCTTTCTGTCTGGGCAGAAAATTTATTCCATAGAATCACGGAAGGGTTTGCGTTGGAAGGGACCTTGAAGATCACACAGTTCCAAACTTTCTGCCATGAGCATGGATCTGCCATGACCATGAGCATGACCTACCTTCCAGTAGGTCAGGAAAAGCAGAAACAAAATCTTAACACATTGAAGTTAATTGAAATAGCTCTCCCCCTCCTGTCTTTTTTTTTTTTTTTTTCTTTGTTTTGGTTTGGTTTTGTTTTTTTTTAATGGGAGTACAGGTTTTTTTATGCAATCGGATTTTCTCAACACAGAAATCTGGACAAGAACCTCTTATTAGCATCACCCTAACAGCCCACACAAGAATGTAGGGTTCTGCCATGAAAAAGCTGTGTTCCACTTAAGTCCTCAGTTAGGTAACTACGGTTTCACCAATACTGTAAGGATTTTAAAATAGTCTAGAAACTACAGGTAGGAATAAAAGAAAAAAGCTACAGATGATGAAAGTATATTTTTCAGCAAGCAACCTCACAAATGACTTCCATCTCAGTGCAAAAAATTAACAGCAAAACCAGTGAAAAAGTAATACAGGGAATATATAACTAGAAAAACTAATATTTAATTTAAATGTGAAAGGATAAAAAGTGTGGTTATAGTCTGAAGAGTAAAAAACACAGGTAAACCTTACTTTATTCATTGTATATCTTCTTATTATATTAAAATTAAAAGAAAAAAACCAAAACTCTAAGGCTCCAGACAAGAATAAGGGTGGGCTGAGAGAATCAGCTGATTGCCTTCTGCCTGTTCATCAGCATGCATGCACCACCACGCTCTTGCACACTGGGATGCAATGATCCAGCAGCCAGAAAGCAATGCTCTTGGGATTTGACACCCTAAACTGAATTGCCAGGTGAGCAACATGGGGAAAAAAAACCCCAAAGTGAAACAAAATTCTTGTCTTTTAGCCTTGGAGCCTCTGTGTTTCCCAGGGAGCTGGTGTGGAAGCTCCTTTCTAGCTGCTTTTCTGATTATAACCACACTTCCAAGCGCCACAGGGACGTGCTCATAGTCTACAGGGAAGGGGCAGGATTGAGACGAAGCAAAGACAGAGGTTCCTCATGCTAACAACATCTCAAAAGCAGCTTTCAACAAGAAAAACTAAAACATACCAGGCAGCATTCAGAGAAGGATTTTTTAGGAGGCCGTGCAGGAGGGGGTGGTCCCTGATCCCACTCCCAGAAGGCCATTGAGTTCTGACGAAGCAAAAGCTCCTCCGATGGCTAAGAGGAGGCAGATGCCCCAATGGCAGAACAGCCAGAAAGAAAGAGGAGACAAAGCAAAAGAAGCATGCATATGATCCACAGCCAAAAAAAAGAAGAAAGTAAACACACGACAAAGTACTGAAAAGGCTCTGCTGCGATATACACGCACGAGGAACTGTTTGAAATATACTTGCAAAGCCATATTAGCAAAAATAGCAACAAACATGTACAAGTGCTGTTTTGCTGTGTTTCCATGAAACATTCATGAAACATTGTTCAAAACTATGGCTGAAGAGTCCTCTCATCCAATCAGGTCCTTTTGGAAGGCAAACTCCAACAGTGACCAGCATTATTCAGTGAGTTTGACCACAAAACAGCATGAGTGTTATATTTTTGCTAGTGACATACAATAGAAGCATATGGACATCAATGGAAAAATGTGGCAGAAAATATTTAATGAAGGATGAGGAACTGAAAAGATGGGAAAGAAACACATGTATGTGACTGACATTTACAAGATGCATGGGAGTTGCCAAGCTTTAGGCATAAAAAGGCCCCAAAGTCTTAACCTTTCAAATAGGCATACTCATGTCAGAAATCTGCGTAAGAGAAAGGAAAAAAGCTCCTTTAAAAAAAAAAGGGGGAATACTGCCTCATTGGCTTCTACAGAGCTGACATTTATTCAAGGACTTGACTTTTCCAGAGACTTCCACCCTTCACAGAGTTTGGCAGCTGCACTGCCAGGGCTCTGCTGTCTGCGTGCAGTAACATGGCCAGGGTCTAAATCAGCAAATAAGCCATTTTTCTGATGACAATGGGGCTGTCTTGTTCCAAACTAATAAAAGCACTTTATTTATGTTGTGTGCTTCCAAGTTATGCAGCATCTGTGACAAGCGGGGCAGCACCCAAATGGCTACAGAGACCCCACCAAACCATACAGTAGCCACAAAACTGCCCCAGGTAACAGGCACATTGTTGTGCAAACCTGCACCTCCTGGGCCACAGCTTGTGCTGCCCTCAGATGAGGCCACCCACCTCCCTCATGTCGTTGTCCAGCCCGATGTGCTCCGAGTGCTGCCGCAGGCGGTCCTTCCTCCGCTGCGTGGTGCTGCTGCGGCTGGCCCAGCGGCTGCGAAAGCAGAGAGACAAGACACGTGTCAGCAGAAGAAAAGCAGGAGGGAAAGCCTGGGTCAGGAGCTGAAGGATATCCAGTGGTTCTACAGCAAAAGAAGGGAAAGCCTAAGCTTGGACCTTGCATTAAATGCAGGTGCGAGCTGGTGCCTGGGCTCTCCATGGGAAACCATCCAGGTGGTGACAGACCAGCGCTCACCCAAGGGACACAAATCCTGATGGAAACGTGCCCAGCTGCCTGCCAGGGTCTCCAGTGAGAGCTCCTGAAATGCAGGTCATGCCACAGCATTGATGCCATCACTAGGTAAGTCGCTGCACTTAGTGACCCAACACCACTGCTACATTTGGTGAGGTTTGACAAGAACAGTGTCTTTAGCAAAATAACAAAATACAATGATTTATTTTGAGTAGCAACTTCTACGATTTTGCTCTTTTGTGAGAAGTGCTACTTCTCCTTTCTCCACTTTCTGTGGTACTTCCAGGAACTATTTGAGACAAACTTCTTGTTGCAATTTCAACAACAGTTACTGGGTGCACCTATGTCTAAAGGTTATAAACAATACTGATGTTTCTGGGATTAGTCATGTTGCTGTTTTGGTTTTTTTTTTTTTTTTTTTTTTTTTTTTTTTTTTTTTTTTTTTTTTTTGTTTTTTTTTTTTTTTTTTTTGTTTGAATTTGGTTTCTAAGTACCACAGAAAGCCTGGGGTTTTTTTCAGCTGTTCATGTATGCCCAGTTGAATTTTTCCTCTCTCCACACAGGTAACATTGGTGAGGACAGCAGCCTCCAGATCCCAAACCCTCGTATTTCTGTGTGCACCCCAAACAGAAGCGTACATAAATAAAATCTGGGATCTAACTGTCTGGGCAAGGAGTTTCAGCAGGCGACACAGGCAGATGAATGCCTGGGGAGGAAACTCTTGCACAGAGCTGGACTTGGGTTCTGGCATGTTGGGCAAAACACTGGGGATGTGTATGGAGGGGAATCTGACCCAAGAGTAGTGCAGGGATGTGGCCCCTGGTGACCAAAAAAAGGCCTCTGTTTCCAGAGACAAGCATTTTGCAAATGTGTACATAACTATCTTCATCAGTTCCTTCAGAGAGTCAACCAAAGACTGAATTTTGGCTCACCACACAGATACAAAGGGAAAAAAAAAGCCACAGGAACTGTTGTTTTACAAATCAAACTGAAATCCCATTGTACTTCACAAATAACATCAAGAAAACAAGTACAAAAGAAGAAATCTGGGTCTGCATGTAATTATGGTTCATCACCTCAGTATCCCATATGACAACACGTTTATTTTTAAAGCAATTTTTTTTTGTGGCCTCAAGTCTCTGTTAACAAAACAAAACAGCTTAATAGGTGTCTGCACAGCAAATGCTGATACCTTCTCAGAGGAACACATCACTGACATAAGTGTCTTTGCACCTCCACAGAAGTCTTAAAAATGTACAGCCCCTGAGTTTAATAGTCACCATTTTAATTTTTTTTTTTTTTCAGAAGCAACCGCCAAAGCCTCGTTAGGTGACTAAAAGGAGGAAAATAAACCCCTATATTTTAATAATCTCAACAAACAGAAATGTTACAGAAAAACACTCTGTTGAACAGAGATAGCAGATATTAATGTGACTGTAGCCACTTGGTTCTGGAGATCTTCCATTCACTGCAAGCCAGGACCATGTTTGTTTCACACAACAGAATGTCAATAACACATTGGAAATTTAAATTATAGATCAAATATCACCCCATCTCATAGTTTTCCTGCTCCAATTTATATGGCTATTTTATGAACTCTAGCCAGAGCTTGGATCCATCTCCACCTGCATTTCTGCATTTACTGGAAGATGAAAGAATTGCTTCAAGTGTCCTTTGAGGGAAAACAACTCACCAAAGGTGAAGGGAGAACGAAAGCCACAAAATAATTACAAAATAATGCACCACCATTAAAGCATTTTCAGTTCATTCCAGAGCTGTACTTCATCTGGGAGAAAGCACAGACCATTTTCCAGATCATTAATCAGAACTATTTGAACGTTTTAATCGTACAAAAGTGAAGATTGTTGGATGTTTATGAAAAAAAGACTGTTGCTATTAGCTGGAGCAATTACACACAGTGAGCTGCATGTTCCCTCTTTTCCAAACTCCAAGTTAAGGAAGAGGAGCTGTTGAGTCACTGGGTGAGGTCTGTGCATTCAGATGCTGCTCTGAATGTCTCTGGGAGGTTTTGTGAAGATCTAACAGCAGATAAACAGGATTAAGCAGCTAGATCTTTTAAAGTCTTTTCTTTACTGGGCCACAGAGAATTTTCCTAAAACAATGCTTCAGTATTACAATCACCATTCCCTCTCCTCAGCAGTGACTGCATTTTAAATTGCTCTTCCTCTCCCTGCAATCACTTGAAGTGATTTTAAGGGGGATAAAAGCCCCAGTGGTCGCACCACCTCCCCATGGCTGCTGAAATCCTGTGTGGGTACCTCTGCTGGCCCTGTCATCAGCTGCTGCTCTATTCACTCCTCAGCCCAGGTGCTGCCAAAGCAGCAAGGAGAGCTGCTCTCCCTCCAGCAACCCTTTCCTTGTTGTCAGCCCTTGGACTCAGGCTGCCTGTGTCCATCCTCTCCTTGTCCTGAAGAAATGAAGCCCTCTTGCTGCTCAGCCTGGACACTGCCCAAGGATACCCTGACCCCAAAAATGCCTTCTCCCCTTTAGTGCTTTGCTGGCAGGGCCATGAGCATGGACTACTGGCATGTTTCATTTATTCCTCCCAGTGGGGCATTGCTACGAGCACCAGGGCTCTGGGGATGGAGCAGACACAGCTTGGGTGCAGTGCTGCAGGGAGCTCAGGGACAAACTGCCTCTGTGCAGAAGTCAGGAAAGGCTCATTTCAGTGTGTCTGTCTGCATCTAAATCCCATGTCCAGATGAATGCTCCTCACCTCCAGGGACTGTGGAAAAGCAGTGATATTTCAGAGGAGGGACCAGGAAGGACTGTGCTCAGTTCAACACATGGAAATGAAGTAAGGCACCTCCAGCTAAGTCCTTTGTAACATAAAGGCAGTCAAGTCAGCATCACTTAGTATCAAATTAGACCCAACAAGCATAGCAAGAGGTTTGCAGAGGTTGGAGGGAATGTTATGGTGACATGTGAAACATCCCATGTTAAGGATCATCTTTTACACTTCTACAATAAAAGAGGTAAGGTAGTCAGCAGCAAAGCCACACTGTCAGAAACCATCTAGCAAAACAGCACCTTACAAAACAGCACCAGGGACTGGCCACGCTGTACTGAGACCATGTGTACATATCTCTCTTCCCCTGCCTTCTCTCCAGCCCCTCTTTTTAAAGCTCCCTGGAGGAAGGAAGAGATTTTGTCTTCCCAAATCAGACATGGGTGTAGCAGGCAAGATTTATAGTTCAAAATATGAACATGCTGCTAGAGAACTTCCTTCTCAGATGGATTTAACCAATGTTGCTGTCACCATGAAAATCACTGTTGTAATTTACAATGATATCCATTTACAGTAATGAAAGAAAGGGACAAATGCACTTTTTTACAGGACAGGACCTAAATCTCTTCATATACACCATCTCATGAGGCAGGCTGCTATTTAGGTCTGCAAATCATGACAATACCCACCCTACCTATATATGTCCATCAAAGGAGTTGAGTTCCTGCATTCCCAGATTAGCACACAGCTGCACTACAGCCTCCACCAAACGCCCCTAAAGCATGCACACATTAAACACACACAGCCTGCACATGCAAACTCCTTGGGCTCAGATTTGTGTAGTTTGTGTGGAACTGTACACAGAGATTCCATGCCAAACACATGTCAGACCAAACAAGAAAAGGAATGTTGAAACTGAGCTCCACCTGACCATAGATGGGCTGACAGGAGAGGGGATCCACAGTGTGAATCTGCTCCACTAACACTGCTCCATGCTAAGGAGAATGAAGGCTTACATGGAGACTCAGGCAGCTTTTCCATATCTGCCACAGGGTGGAATAGCAAAGCTCTGAAATTGCTCATTGGATGGACAAAAATGAATAAAATGCCTTAAAGAGAGTGGCCTTGCACTGACAGGCTCTTTCATCAGTTCATATGAAAAGAAGTGATTTTAAAGGGTGGCAACCACAACTGTCACCTCTGCAAGGAAGAGCTGTAGTGAATTGGCAGCAGCACCCTTTAAACCCTGAGGAACCACTGTCCTATGAGGTATTTAATTTGCAAGTCCCTTGAGACAGCAGTACTATTCAGGGGAGAGCAAATGGAATAGCGGATGCAAGGATTCAATGCCCATTTTTCCCTGTCAGCTTTAATTCCGCACAGCTATGTTAAAATGATATATTAACTTAAAGAAGTTAATTGCACTTTTCCTGCCTTGCACCAGTTGAGCAGAGGATCAGTAGCTCAGGAGACTCACCCATCCGATTCCAAGTCACCACAGCACGTATTTTCTATCTAGAAACCATCTTTAAGTACAGATTGCCAGTCACACTTTATCCCTGAAAATGAATGTATTTGAGTACAAGTGGTTCATATTTTCATTGTACCCATCAGTGGTTTGCTACGTTAGGTTACTTGAAGTATAGTAACTGCTTGTTTCCGATTTTCTTATGTAAAAGGTGAGCTTTTACTACTCACAAAATTTAAATAACCTCAGTGCTGTGTGTGGATGGCTCATTGCTGACTCATTTCATGCTCACCTAGATGTGCTGCAGAGATGCCACTCTATATTATTTGCAATTGTTTGGCTTGATTAAAAAAGAACAATCTCATCATTTAACACAGCCTTAAAACAGTACCCAACAGATAGGGGGGTAATAAAAGGCCATATAACATGAAGCACTCATTAGAAGACCATTCGGCATACAAAAAATAGTTTTGTTAAAACCAGAACAAATTCTGTCATCACACCTCTGTGTTATATATACATCATAGTTCCTTTCAAATCATTACCTGATTTTAAATGCTAGCAAAAAGCAAACAAAGTTTAAAAATGATAACCATAGCCCCAGGCAGATAAACCCTGCACAGCTTCCAGTTTGAAGGAGGGGACTGAAGATGAAGGCCACAGGACAGTGCCCACCAAGTCATGTCATAAAACAGAGTACAAAAATGAACCAATTCCATACACTCCTATAGTGCATGGGTTTTGTAAATAAATAGTGATACAGTGGTCAGATCAGCAAAACACAGCTCGGGAACAAATGCCTGGATAAACAAACAAGTAACTTCTGAAATCTGTTTCATGGGTAAGAGCAACACATCACTCAGCAAAAGCCTGGGCTTTGAGGCCAAGAACAGTGGGATCTGTGCTTGAAGATTTGGGCTGTGCCCTCCTTTGGGGACTGCTGCAGGAAAGGCAGGACACAGAGGACAGACCAAAAGCACAAGGCTCACAAGAAGCTGGGGAGGGATGTGAGCGAGAGGGCTCAGGTGATAGGAGTAGCCAGGGCAGGAAAGAGGAAACAGGCTGGTCAGGAAAGTAAGCAAGGAGGAAAGTGGAACTCCAATAAAGAAGTGGGGGGAAAAGCAGGCCTAAAGAGAGAAGAAGGCAAAAAAAGGGTAATTAAAGCAATTTTGTAAATGTGTAACAAAGCAAACCCTTCATTTGAAAACCAAAAGAAACAAGAAAAAAACTCCATTCAGTTGTTCCTTGAAGGCATTCAATACAAATTGCCAGAATGCAAATATATTCCCATGCTTGGGAATTACTGTTTTCCTCTGCAATATTTAATCTCATTTATCAAGCTTCTTAGTACAAATTAAGTTACAAGGTAATCAATTAGATTGAAAACACAGCTTGTTTCATTGTTTTAATTTTGCACTGTAAGCATATTCCCCCTAATTTAACAATTAGCTAATCAAAAACCATGAAGTGTTTATGTAGCTTGGTTTTTTGTCATTCAAATTCCACTCCTGCAAATGCATCAGCCAGTGGAGTTCCAGCTACAATTTTAAAACCTGGCAGAAAATGCACACAGGGAAGAAGGGAACACACAGAAACCATGGTGTGGTGCTGGGGTTTGAGAAAGGGAATGGGGGCTCTGGAAACCACAGCTCTTTTCCAGAATGATAGAGTAATAGCCTGAGGGGCTGCAGCCTGTTTTCTCCTGGGATGCCTTCTAGGAGCACTTCTGCAGCAGCCACTGCTTTATATGGTTAGAGAAGGGTGGAGGGGATGCTTTTGTACCCAGAGGAAGCTGCAGCTGCTCTCTGTAGATTCAGAAGGTTTTCCCATGATGTGGGGGATGTAGGAAAAGGCAAGGAGCACAGAGGGAGTCCCTCAAGTGGGACACTGCTGCCTGATGGGAAGGAGGACAGAACTGGGGGGATTATTTTGGTTTGGGTTTAGTTTAAATTGTTTAGATCGCATCTAGGATTTAGAACTGAAACTGGAAGTGTTTGTTGTCTGCATTATATTTGTGATTTAGATATAACATATTGCACATGTAACAGCCCAGTAACTGACAGAGGTATCTGCAGTGCTCCGCCTGCTTACAGGAAGGGAACAGCTAGATAACATTATGAGCTCTGGTTATATATTTGTTACTTTATCAGCCCAGAAAGGGAAGCAATAAATCCCTGATTGCTGGCCACTGAGGACATCTTTTCATTAAAACAACTTTGAATTGGTTTATTTGCTACTGTCCAGCAACAATTGACTGCAACATGAGAATTATTGCCCATTTCCCACAAATACACTTCCATGCAAAATTCAGGACAAAATTTGCTACATAAAACGAAGCCTGCAAAAATAATTCTCATCTACATGGCAATATCCTTTGCATTAATTTTATAGTATAAACACACAATAGCTACACCTGAAGAGTCTGGAAATGTAGCTGGAATGTTCTCTTACTCCATGCCCATACACAAAGCTCCAGTCCTGTAAGTAAAACACATCTCCAGGAATCATATACTGGGAAATTCAAATTAATGGAAGGCTATACTTCAGTTGATTTTGTGGTCAGAAGAGTCACACTGTATTTGCAGAAAGCATGGAAAAGCTGTTCTATACATGGGTGTAAAATCAGCAGAATTACATGTCCTAAATGGGAGAGAAAGAGTCTTCTCTGCTCACATGAAAACCAGGCAGAAGAAAGATATAAGCAGATGGTCTTGAGATTTTCCAATTACAAGTCTTTTTGGCAACATACAACTGGAGGAATTCCAAACATTTGTCACTTTGACATCACTTTGTGGTAAGCAATGGGATTTTGGTACTTACAAATTCTGAAACATTCTGCAATCTAAACCAAAATTATCACACAAGGAGTTAAAGTCATTTTACAACAGGTACTGATCTAACAGAAGCAAATCTCAAAGATCATAAGGAAAACTATTTTAAAGTGATGCTTATTTATAAATTCACTAAGATTTTGCAATAGATACAGAAGATTTAACCAACTTTAAGCAGGCTGGGCACACTCACACTGTTGCTGACACTGTAAAACTGAAACCCACCCATAAGGATAAGAGGCAGACTGCTAAATACAGCACCTCACAAGATGAAGAAATCCTCCATTCCTCAAAGGACCAATACCCATACAATTCTGTCTCCATTTGCAGGAAGACTGAAAGCAAAGGAACTTTGAGATATGTGTTCCTCCTTTTTGGTTGGTTCCGGGTTTTTAAAAATTTCTTTTAAACAACTCCATTTCAGTGCTTAAGGATATCTTATCATTTGCAATTCTTATTCCTAGCAGGTTATTAAAAAGGGCTTAGCTAGCATTGGTATGCACAAAAGGTGTTTAAATAGAACTGAGTGGGCACCTCATGCAAAAGCTCAGAGCAGCATGTGTGCATGCACATGTCTAAAACAAGAGGTAGCTTTAACATTTGGACAATTGTAGTCTTTGAAGCCCTTGGGTTTACCTATGTTCCCACATTTTGACTTCCAGAAACTGAAACTGAGGGCTTCAGATGAATAAGTTTGTAATCAACAATGCATGAATATTTCATTTTTGAAGAGAGAGAAACCCCTTATTCATGGGTTTTGAAGGAAGAAAGATTAAAAATAAATGAACTCACAGCAGTTACTTTGTATTCTAACTGTACAGATGTAAAGTGTATCAGTGCTCCAGGTTCCCATTTCACATTAAGTAAATGAACCATGTAATGGCATGCTCAATTCCACAGCTATGGGTACCCCTACCCTCTTATCAAAGTGCACCACAGAACCTTATCATACTCAAAAAAGAAACCTGGGTACAGAACCACATACTTTCCACCCTCACCAAGTTATTCTTCCAGTTTGTTCCAATGTGGCAACTGAAAGACAGTTATAAAAATCTCTGGGTCATGTAATGACAGCTAAAGAAAAGAGGAACAGAGTGGACACTAATTTTATTCCACATGATGGAGTGAAGGTTTCAACACCGAAATTTCTTTCAGAATCTGAATTTTGGCTTGACTTCCAAAATTACTGTATTCAGTGCAAAACAGCCAAAAACTCATTTGAAACTCATAAGACCAATTACAAAACAAAAACTATGTATGAGAAGACAGCGTAGCTACCACTCAGCAGAATACAGCAGTGAGGAGCCTTCCCCAAAACAGAGCGAACACTTCCTGACATAACCCAAACTATGGCTGTATTTTCAAAAGTTTCAGCCCACACAAACCAGAAATGGAAACAGTTGTTGGGTTCATTAGGCTGGGTATATGCCATGCAAAATTAGGACTTCTGTCCAATGATGTGAATCATTTGTATGAGAAACCTGTTTTTAAATCCAGAAAACAAAACCTGCGCTTACTTGTTATTGGTGGGTCCCGTTGCCAAGACATCTGACTGCAGCTTTGGGAAAAATCCTTGCTCGTATTTCCCTTGGCCGATCTTCATATCGAGCAGGTGAGGGTGGATGGCCGTGTGGTCAATCTTCATCAGCCGCTGCTCGATGGACTGGGCTGCAGGTGACAGTCACAGGTGAACAAGTGCCTCACGACCCACCCGCGGGCACGCGCTGTCCCAACTGCACCGCTCATGCTCAGACCCCTGAACACCCACTAGAGAGTAAAACAGTGACCTTAGACACAAATCTGCCACTCACAGAGGTGAGGAAACACTTGTGCTGTAGGTTTTTTCAATTTTGCTTTTAGTTTCTTTACCCAACACAACGAGCACTGGTGCAAGCAAGTTAGCTGTTAAGCAAGCAGCTATTTACGGGAGCCTACAAGATGCATTAGGAACTGCCCAGAGCAATGCAATCTTTCCCTGAAATTCCTTGTTTGATTTTAGGACTTCTTCAGCAGAACAGAGACCTCCAAGGCCAGCTGCAACCCCTGTGGGACTGGGCACCTTGCTTAGCTCCCAGACACATTCCCTGGGCACATGCATGGTGGGAGGACTCCTGAGTTTTGCAAACATCTGGGGCTATAATGATCCTCCTCCTGAATTTAAATATGCCTTTACTGGGTGACAGGCCTTCAAAAAGCATAGCTAACTGTAGCAAGACCTGAGCAGCATCAAGAGGATGAGCAGATTCTTGGAAACAGGGAAGGCTATGGTAAGATGGGAGAGGGCTCCCCGGGAATCTCAGCTCCACAGAAAACAAAGCGGTTCAATCCTTGGCTTCAGGGATTTGAGGATTTCAATCTCAAACCTCGAGCAGAACGAAAATAAAACCTGTCACCCTCTTAACTTGTGAAGAACTTGGGAAAGGAGGTGTATGGGCGAATTCAGCATTTAATTAGCAACTTTAATATTCAACTCTTTCTAGCCCATCTATTAACAGGCAGGCCTGTTCTTTCAGCCTATCGCAGCTAGTGAATACATATGCAAAATGTGGAAGCTAAATCTGTTTTCCATTTGTTAAGAACAACATAGAACTAATTTCCTGTTTTATAAAATTGTGATGGGAAAGAAGCTGTCACAAGATTTACATACATTATCATTAGAAACTCAGCAAGTATTTTTTCCTTCTCTAAAAAAAATTAAAAATCACTTTGTGTGGTTTCATTTTGGTGAAAAGGAGTGGGTGGTGTGGGGTCAGTAGATTTGAAGGGTTCCAAAAATAGTTAAACAAACAGGTGCTGGATCAGTGCTGGGGTCACATATACTGTGAATGGTAAATATGAAGGAAAATTGGTATTACTATCAGTTTGCTGCTTTTCACAAGACAGAAAATGAGGTTCTGGTGCCACAATATCTGTCAAAACTAGACGCTGAATAGACAGCTGACCTGTAAATTAGAATTGGGTTTAGACAGAAAAAGTTAAACAGACAGATTTCTGACATGTTTATAGCAAGTAAAACACTGAAGGAGTTAAACCAAAGAAAACCCCATGAGAAATGTGTTTGCCCTATCTTACTAATATGTGTCCCAACAAATTTAGGAGTATAATTTCCCTGTATTACTTAGAAATTAAGTAAATACTTGCACAAGCATTAAGTAAGAAATTCAAGTATAATTTGAAAAGGCATCCTGTGACAGTAACGGGAAAAAATTCCAAGCCTTCTGTGGAGTGTATTGTTCATTAACACTGAACATCTATTGCTGGAGGTACTAAATATGCCACACAGGATTATGTCCCCACCTGGCAGCCCCTGCTGCTCTAACCAAATGGTGTAAGGCAAAACAATGTCTTTTTATGGGAAGGGGGAGACAAGGCTAGTGGAGCAGACACCAGGGCTCGACTCCTCGGTGTGGCTGGCACTGGTCCCACCACTAGGGTGAAGGAAAGCTCTCCTGGCAATGAACAGGAGCTGCCTGAAATGAGAAACTGTGAGCCAGTTCCATTTGGGTTTGCCTTGATTTTATTAAGGGCACCAGCCCAGGACAGCTCACAGGGAAGGGAAAGGCTCCTGCCATTTCTGATGTTTAACAGCATGCTCAAGTTTCTGCTTAGATGAGATAAGGACACTGCTGAGTCCTCACCAGGTAGCTCTAGGACTTCCTCATCAACTACAACACTCAGATGACTGAGGACCTATATTTCTTGGTGGTTGACATTGTACTTTTGAATATTTTACCAGCCTGTCTGAACGTACCTGCTTCTTTCAAAGTGCTGCATTTCTGGTAGTTGGATGTCCGCAGTGCAGGGGCCCTGACATTATATAGCCTTATTTTCTCAATTCGGGAGTCAAAAACCCGTAGAAAAGGGTCCTTCTCTTCCCACTGGGACATTATCTTATTGTCTATGAAGGTTGCAAACATCTGTGTTTCGATGAAGTGTGAAAGGAACGGGAGGTAAGGCTCGGGTTGGTCCGAAAGGAAGGAAGCCTGAAATACAGAACAGTTCATTAATGCCATGTTCCTGCCCAGCACTGATGTGCCCAGCCATCCTTCAGCAGAGAACTGATCCAGCAGCAAGGCTTGGACAAGGCTTCCTCCACTGCAGAAACACCTCTCAGAGAGCTGTGAATCCATCTACAAAGGGGTTTGGTTCACAAATGTAAGAAATAAGCAGTCAGGAAGGCTTTGTGACAGCTGGAACAAAGGGATAACGAGTTACTAAACTAGTGCTCATGCTGCCTGCTTTTTCAAAGCAACCTAGCAGCTCTCACCCCCAGAAATAAACCCTGTGAAACACATGGCAGACCACCACATGTGCCCCCGTGGGACCTCTGGTCTGGGCATCGTTGCCTGGGACCCTATCACTGATTCAGGTGTCACACATACCAAGGGGTGCACAGTGCTCTTCAGCTCATGCTCTTCTGCGATGTTACACAGGGCAATTAATCATGAATTTCCAATTAGAATTGACTGTGTGTCTAAGTGTCTAACTGAGCTTTGAAAACCCTAAACTTAACAGCCCATTTTATTGCAGAAGCACTAGCAGAGATTGCCTAAACAATCTTTTGAATGCTGCACTGTTTAATGCCCAAAACCAAACAAACCAATAAAAGGCATGGCTGCAATTTTTTTTTAATTAAAAACTCACTCAGATCAGCATTTAGTCTGTTCCTCACTGTTCACCCTCTTAACCTTTTCCTTCGAGAAGGACTTGTATCTAAAAAAGATGAGGCTAAGAACACTGTCTGCTTTGTAGCGTCACTCAGCAGCTGTGCAAGCTTCCCAACATTTCCCATTCCTTTTGCTATCCTCCCATCTCTTTATATCCCCATTTCTAATCTCAAGGGATTCCTTTTCCCTCTTGTGCATGCACTACAATGGGTCATAACAATACTCTTTAGGTGATGACCTTCTTCAGAAAAATGTTACCCATTACCAAAACCTCTACCATGACGCTAGGGAAAATGAAAGACTACATTTGGTTTTTTGTCTCAAGTGTGCACCTCTCCTCCCAACAAATAACAAAAAAAAAGAAAGAAAGACAGGAAAAGAAGTCACTTTGCATTGCTACTTTTGCACCAAGCCCACAGGAGCAGCCCCATGAGCTGGGCAGAAGCCTGCCAGCTTGGTTTGCACAAGCCAGGATGGCTCTGAACAGCTCAGTGGGTGTGCTCCGATTTGCTCTGGCAGGAGATCTGGCCCTGTGTAATGGAAATGGACAAATCTCGCAGTGAGGCAGATGAGGAACGGCAGATTAAAGAGAACCTAGGCTATATATACACAAATACAGCTATCCTCCCTTCCCCTTTTAGATGGAGACATGAATACTGGCTATCTTTACTTTGTCAAAGTTCTGCATTTGTTCCCTGTTTGTCAGCCACGACTCCATGTCGGGGGCAGCCTGGATGACGAAAGCCTCGTAGTCTGCGAACATCTGCGTGAAGCGGTTGGCGAAAACCTCGCGGAGCTGCACGTTCAGTTTGTAGTCCCTCAGCTCCAGCTCCTCACATGACAACTTCCCATCCTTCTCCTCTGTGAGGGGGGTGGTGATGGTCATTTTCTCCATGGTCACGCCCGTTCTCTTGGCCAGGGCCTGCAGGCGGGCGATCGTCTCGTTGCCTTTCAGCAGCTCGTACATGTTGAGGGCGTTGCTGGGGATGTTCCCGTTCCTCTTGTCGTTCACCAGGTCGCTAAGAACCAAGTTCTTGAGTTTGGTGGCACTGTCACTGCAGTGCAGGTTGCCTTCTGGAGGGATCCCAAACTGCAGGAGAACCTCGGAGATTTCCTGGATAAACTCCAGCTTGTTGGGGAACTGCGGGAATTCCTCTGGCAGTTCGATGAAATGGTTATCGATGTCTACAAAGCACAAGTTTGCCTGAAATACAAACAAAAGTTTCAAAATGGACACTCAGCACGGAATCAGTTCCTCTGCGATGTAGCCCTTTCTCCCAGGGTGCTTCCAGACAGAAGAGTAAGCGCAAAGTACGCAGGACACTTCAGCTGTGTTGTCTAGCCCGTGACATTTCAGACTTCAGAAAAGCTGAGGGTCAACTGGATGACAAATAAAGGCTCCTGCATTCTCCTGTTTCCCCAGGGCATGCAGACCCCAAACTTTCCACTACAAAGATTTCATATGCCCTCCCAGAGCAGCCAAGGACACACCAGCAAGCAGGAAGTGCAGCAACACTTCTCAGCCCATGCAAATACCCTTTGTGTGAATTACTGCATGCCACAGGCACATTTTTGTTACCAGGATCCAACTGCAAGAACCCTCTGCAGCTGTGCTACCAGGAAATGAGATGTTCAGTGAGAAAGAAGATGCTGCTTCAAGCAAAAGTACAAAAGAGAGTCCCACAGAAATCCTTTGGGATTATGTCTGAGTACAGCTTGTCCACAAGAGGCCGAGTCTTGTTTCCCCACTCCCCTGACCCCGTGTTTCCATGGAGGCTTTTAATACTGGCAATTCCTCTGCCTGAGATTTAAAGAGAGTGCTCTTAGCTTTGCTATGAATGGAGATGGATCTCAGCCTGTAAGATTAAAGCTAAGTGAAGACATTAATCTAGCAGAGCAGATACTTTTACTAGGAAAGTGTCGATGGAGGGATAGAAGAACCCCACATAAAAATTAATTACATTGCAAATGCACCCTCAGGAATAATAGCAGAATGAAAAACAGTAATTGATCTTCTGAACAGAGGCTTACATCTGAAATTCGCTGTCTGAGTGCACTGTGCTGAGTAAAATCTTAAACCAGGTCATATTCCCAAGGTGCTGAGCTCTGGTGTGTTTTACCCTGGCATAAAACTGCAGAACAGGAGATGCAGAAAACCCATAAGGCAGCAGCACGTCTTTGTTAGCCTGACTTGGCCATTAGCACAGCTCCTCTGCCTTCTCCCAGGCACCTGTAGTGCTCTACTTCCTACCAAACACCCTAGATTAATCTTCAGATTATGTGAAGATTAAATAATTTATTTTCCTTCATTTTTGAAAATAAAGGTTAATTTTCAACAGGACAATACATTCCACAGCAAACATGTTTATAATATATTGGATATTTCAGGGACATGTTTATTAACATGAATCACCTTTCCCATAGATACTTTAAAATGTATTAGGATTCACTTGGTAAAGCAGAAGTGTCCCTTCAGCTTTTTGGTATTAAATTTAGTCTGTAAAAAGAAAAGCATTTCTTCACACAAAATGATTTGCTTTATTTAACTATGTAGCTATTACACAGTTGTGGTATGCACCAGTACAGTTCTTTAGCTCAGGGACTGCCTTCTTATCTATCAATATTTCATTTCAAAGGCTTTTTAATTTCAGCTCTGCATATCATTTACAAAATTTGAAAAATGAGATTTAGATTCAGAAAACCCTTAGGGAATTGCTCTCACTTCTCTCTTCAAAAACATCTGATGATTAAAGTTAATGCAGGGAGATTAGTAACCTTAAGACAGCATGATGGCCAGTTGTTAGAATTTTTATCTCTAGCAAACAAATGGTTTATATTTAGAGCAAGAGCTTGAAAAGCTAGCCCCTGGCCTGAACAATAAAGGAATGCTGATGTGAACAGTGCTTCATCACTGCTCGCATGCTGAGGGATTTTTTATTTTTTATTGTCTAGAGGAATTTGAGATTCAAGATCTTCCCTGTTCAATACGTCTTCTTTCTTTCCCTCTCCCGCAGTTACTGGACCTGTGGTATTCATAAATGCTGGTATTTTTCACTCATTTGTTAAACATCATGGAGGAGGCAGATTCCACCCCACTCTTACTCTTCTCTCCCTGGTGATATTTGTTATTCCAACGATACTGCAATATTAAATACTGTCACATTAAAATTTTAATTTAAGGAAAATGACAGCTTAATCTGCTAACCAAAAGCATGTGACTAATAATATTAAAAATCACAGTAATTATGTAATATTAGCATGGTTTTACTGAGGAGCATAGCTAGATAACAGCTTTGCTTCCACACCAGTGGAGATTTCATGTGCTTCAGTCACTGTATCCATGAGGTAAAACTTGATTTGCAGTTCCATGCCACCAAGGCTGACTCAGTCACCTTCACACAAGATGTAAAATAGGCCTTTATTAAAAATTGTACTACCCCTGCCCTGTCTTTATACTTCCACACAAAAACTCCCACTCCTGCACATTCTCCTCTGCTGCTGCTCCCATCTGCCTTCTCAGTCAGAGCAGGTATTTGGAAGCCTTAAGGACTCTGCCCCCAGGAGAGTCCCCCCAGCACAGCCACTGGCAGGAGATGCTACTGCTGTATGAACAGGTACTCTTGGGGTTCCCACTGATTTTAAGAAGGGAAACCTAAGTTTAAAAGCACATGGCATGCTCTGGCTCCAGTCACCATTTGGAATGAAGACAGGTGAGCCATTTCCCAAAGACTTTGCCGTATGGCCAGGTTAAAATGTGAAGCAGTTTTAATCGTCTGCGTCAAATTTTGAGGAGAAAAACCTCCATTTCACTCTCCACTACTACCAAGGATTTAACCCTGAGATTAAGAGGATGTCTTCTCCTTCCTTTTTTTCCCTTTCTGTCATTCATAAGCACAGTATTAATGCAAGCCTGGCTTGTTTGAGACCAGGATGATGGTCTAGTAACAGACCAGGAACACATGGGCTCAGCTATGGATGGGATGGGGCTGGCGGGACATGGCACGCTCCTCAGCAGCAGGGGGACAAGGACAGGCTTACACCACCTAGCAACTACACCTGAGATCCAAATCCACCAAGATCCTCCCCAAATGAAATGCTCTTTAGCCCTCTGTCAGTAGGATTGTGACACTGATGGAGTAACAAAACCTGGTGGAATGTGTGATGTAGGGAAAGCCAAAAAAATTTCAGCTTTGTCACAACAAACAGCAGGAAGAGAAGCATTTAGAAATCAAAACAGTAAGTGGTACTCATTAAATTCAGAAATGGACCAAGAAGGGCTGTGGAGACATCCCTACTATCTCACTCCTGCTGGCAATCAGTCTCCACAGGCCAGAGAAGGCTCCTAACACCAGGCATTGTCTTCCAGCAGTAATTCACACAAATATCAATGAGGCATTCCAGGACAGCCACCCCGAAGGCGGACACTGACCTCCTGAGGCAGCTCCAGCTTGGAGCGGTCGGTTCCCTCCTTAGACTGCAGCCCCATCAGGTAGGGAACAGGAGCATCCAGGAAATGCAGGAGAGAGGCAGGCAGGATGGGGACGTACACGTGCTGCCACTGAAAGGGGAACAGCAGCGTTGTGATTCCCTCTGCCACTGTCATCAGACGCTGATAATCTAGACACGGGAGAGAGAAAGGCAGATATTGAATTATCTCCCTGTGTTCTGCTTTTGAGATCTGTTTGGCAAGGACATTCGTGACAAAACAAAACAGAAATCATGTTTATATGATAAGATGTTGTTTGGAAAATAAGACAGTACTTAAAAACCTTAAAACATTATTTAATCTGTTAAACTCATTCCTCCCATAAAGAAACAGCTGAGCACTGATACTCATACCTTATCTAGATCTATTCTGTCATTAAATAATTTATTCAAAAGACACCACAAGTTCTGTCTCTAGTACAGGATCATTTCATTCCATAATAAGCATGTATTTTTACATGGGAAGAGGAGGAGAAAGAAGTGAACTTCAAGGAAACATTGTGGTGTCTTGCTTGCTCCTGCCTGCCTGTTTCTGCTTCACTTGCTACTATTTCCAAAGCTCGGTGTCCTTTCCAGAAGATACGTCTTGGCCACATACCAGCGGAAGTTTACAGTCCCTAAGTATATAAAAGCAGTGCATTTAAGTTAAATCCAAACAGAAGCCTAATATAAATTTAGTTCTCAAATATATTCTGTGCAGCCAGTATATTTATATTATGTTACTTTCCCAAATTTGTGTTTAAACCACTAGTTCATTGCTTTGCAATGTTTTGATTTTAGTAAGCACATTGTGCATTATTTTTTAAATTAAAATTTATTTTGGTCCAGCTGAGCTGGATGTTTTAGAATTTGGGTAAGAGCAAATTATTTATCAAATATCCATCTGGCATGATGCAATACCACAAGATATTTATTACATAAATGAGGGGATAAATTGAGCACAAATTTTTAACATAAATAAATTAATCACATACTGGTCTTAAAGAGATGGTCATCCTGAGAGCAAATGTCAAACTGCAGACAATCCATTTGGAAACAGGTAAAGACCCCTGGGTTTGTAAGCTCCATGGCTGTATCCAAGCCCAAGCCTCATCAGCGCGAGGCGAGTCTCACAAGCTCTGGCTTGGACAACCAAAAGGTTTCCCCTCTCACAGAGGCCAGACCCAGAACCTGGGTAACGCTTGGGTTGCTGCCCATCTCTCCCAATCCTCTCTGCCCCACTCCAGGAAATGAAAGACACATGTATGAACACCCTGGTTCTGAGTCATGTGGAAAGGCATTTTCCTACAGCCCCACTGACAGCTTTTGCCTGGAGAGGAGCCCAGCTTGACCCTTTCCATTTCCTGAACATCCCAGTCTGAGACCTTGGCACACACCAACAACAGCAAAAGCGCTGCCATCTGACACCGCTCAGCTATTAGGAGGTCACTGGGAAGATGTTCTTGAATAAATATGCAAATGACAACAACAAATTGCATAACCCATTCTCCTTGCTAGCACCTCTGTGGAAAACCAGCCATGATCTGCAGAAGGTCAGTTAGCAGGGCAAAAGCATTTTTCATCTTGTCTTACTAATAGCTGTTCAGTCAGTCTTCAAAATTATTTTCATGCATCCAAGTCAGTCTCAAGGTTACACCTCCAAACCACTCCCAGCTACAGATCAGTTGCTCATGAATCCCTGCCCATGCAGTGGTCTGTAATTACACATGTGCATTCCCTGTCTTGTTGAAGAGCACTTACACAAACTCAAGTTATAATACCTGCTTGGAGAAGCTTAGGAGTCTCATAACATTTCACAACTCTGAAAGCTTTAAAGATTAAAAAAAAAACAAATAGAGAAAGCAGCATGTCTTAGTATGTGAAACACCTTCAAAGTCTGTGCTGATCTACACAGCCACATGAAGAAACAGGTTTTGGCAGAGAAGTTGCCCTTTTTGGTTAAGGGCATTCAACTCTGGAAATGCATGCTGACTTTTCTCTGGTGCTACTGAAAATATTTAACATGGTCAATAGCACAAATTTTGTAACCAATTTACTATGAGAAAAGCTGTTTCTTAAAAAAAAAAAACTAACTAATCATGACTAAATGATTAGGCTGTTACCATCTAGCAATGCTTGTCAGTGATTAGCAGATAAAAAATGTTTATGTATCCAGCAGTTTGACTGAAGACAGAGAAGTTCCAGTTTCCCCCAGAAAAATATTTTAAAACCTGTAAATATTTTTTTTTGTTATCTGTTTAAAGAAGTCAGAAATCCCAACTAATTTTTGTGTACTTTCAAGCCTGTACAAGGTTAGACCCCTATCATGTAAAGCCTGAAATAATTTTTGATTGAGATATTCTTGTTCCTATTATCATTTGAGGGAAGCTTACATGGTTACTGGAAGCAGAAGATTGAGGAAATGGCCTCAAGTTGTGCCTGGGGAGGTTTAGATTGGATATTAAGAAAAATTTCTTTACTGAAAGGGTTGCTGAGCACTTCAGCAGGCTGTCCAGGGAAGGGGTTGAGTCACCATCCCTGAAGGCATCTAAAAGACATGTAAATATGGCAATTAGAGACATGACTGAGTGGTGGGTTTGGCAGTGTTAGGTTTACAGCTGGAGCTGATGATCTTCAAGGTCTTTTCCAACCAAAATTATAGTAAGACTCCATGTTCAGTGTTGCCTGTCACACAACCTTTTCACTACGTGAAGGAGAGGGCAGCAGAGCCAAGCTCAAACACTCTGGATCCACCTCCCTTTTCTGGCACCATCTGCCCTGGCCAAGTACCTCAATTCCCTGTGCAGGACATGCAACAGCTGCAGGGACCTGGCAGCTCTGCTGCTCAGCACCACCTTCAGCCACGCTCTACCCAGCTCTGGTAACACTCACATGGCTCACCAGATACAGTGCTCAAAATGCACACCCTGAGATATTCCTGTAGAATTACCAAGCACTGTTTTCTGCTGGAGATGGAAATGGTTTCAGCACTTGAACATCAATTCCCTACCAATGTTTTTCTGAGAGAGGATAAAACTTGACAATTTTTTGTCTTGATGTTGATTCTCCATAACACAATAACAGGACAATATTCAATAAGAAATATCTATCCCAAAGACCTTAAAGTTCCAACACAGGCAGTGACTGAAAAAACAAAATAAACTAATTGTCTTTTCATTAAACACACTAGGAAAAGAAGCTCTGAGATGTTAAGCAATTCACAAAGCTCAATAAAAAAATTACTTTTCCTGCCACAAAAGAGTCTGATATCTCAAAATCTTTACCATGCTGCAGCAAAGCAAAACCAAGATCTTTTGAGAAGGCAAAAAGACATCAGTGTTATCCCTGCCCCAAAGAGCTAAGTCTGCATTCAGGTTCTGCCCCCAAAACAGTTTCAAATCTTTGCTAATAATCAAAGACAAGAAAATTTCACCTGGGACCTTCTCAGCAAATTCGCAAGCACAGGAACTCTGTGTATAAGGCATGTGTAAGAGCACACATCCTCATTCTCCCCAGAAATGGCATTCCTGCTGGGAACAGTGAACTGTTACTCCAGCTTCAACACCTCCAGCCTTCCCAATGAAAGCACAACTTGGACATTTTCCAACTCTCTGTTCCAGTAACCTACCAAAGGTAGGGCAGAAAGCCTACCACAGAGCTGGAGTCACAGCCTGGATCCTCTAAATCCAGTCCAAGGCTTTAAAAATAGACTGTGCTTCTTTATTTTCCTTTTGAAGTTTCGCTTTACATACAATTTGAAAACACTTGGAAGCATTTGAGGAGATGAGTTACCTGGACACCACTTCCTTTCCTATATTGCTTTTAGAACACACAAAGGATAACTGGAGCTTTGCAAAGCCACACATTTAAAAATGTATCCTGGAAGATGATAATCAGATGGTATTCTCAAAGAGTACCTTACCAAGATGCACAAAACAATTGTCTTTAAATAAAATAAACCAAACCATCAACAGAGAAAAAAAAGATCAGTGAACCTGAATGAATAAAAGCTAATTTTTTAGACGGAAACACCTGAGCAGGCTTTAAAACATTTTTGTGACCAATAGTTTTTCCACATGCTACCTCTTCAGTCCAAGTATTATAAGCAATTGTTATTCAAGGGCCTTTTTTTTCTTTTTTTTTTTTGGTAACAAGAGATTAATTAGATGAACCAGGTGTATTGGAAAAACCAGAAAGTAAAATTATTTTGCTTTGAGCTCTGAGTATGAGTCAAAAATAAGCTTTTAACCAGACCTGTCTTGGGTCTGGGTACCTTCTGATCTGTGATGTTTATATATAGCACACTGCAGATGAAAAACAAAATCTGAAATTCACATTGGGGACAAAAATGGTTTATGAAAGCAAAGGTTTTCAAATCAGATCTCAATGGCTCCACAGGAGCAGCACACAAGTGCTGCAGACATCAAAGTGCCCTGGAAGCTTCCACCTTTCATCTGGTTTGCATGCTGGCAGCTGTGACAAGCCAGTCCTGGTGACTTTCAAGAGATGTTAAGATGAAACACACCAAAGTGGTGCAGGAAATGTTTATTCACTACAGAAACCACCTTGCAGCAGTGCTGCACCCAGGGAACCTGCACAGGTGCCATGACATGGGGCTGTAACCAGCAGACTGTCCCAAGGAAATGACCCCTGGCATCTCAGTGCCCTTCCATCCCCAAAGGAAAGGTGGATTTATGGATTTACCAGGGAGTGATGGAGCACATCAGTTGTATGGTAAAAGCAGAGTGGCAATTTATGCAAATATGAAAATACATCTTTTCTTAAACAGAAGGGTCAAGACAAGCCTGCATCTAACTGCCTGAAGAATCAGCCTCTCAAACTGGGGGTCAGCTCTGCCCAAAGGGAAACATCCCAACGCCAATTCTTACCCTTTTTCCTTGCTGGCTAATTCTTAATATAAAAAGTTTCTGCTTCAATACATTTCAATTTATATAATTTAACTATGTCCCAGCCTGCCATCAGTGGTTCAGCATGAATTAATTTATGATTAAGAGCCACCTCAAGAATTAGCTCCCATGACCAGCATGGTTGAGTCTCTGAGAAGAGGACAGAAGTCTGTGACAAGGCTGACAAGGTGTCAGCAGGACACATGAAGGTGCTCCTGACCACTCTGCTCTCTCCTGTGTGGCAGAACAGATTCCCCAGCCAGCAGCAAGATGATGGGGAGGACACAAGAGTCCAGCAGGAAAACTTTGCTCAAGATCACTTTAGACTGCCATGTTATTTATCTGGCATTTGCCATAACTTCAATGTAAAGGCCTAATTTAACTTTCTTCCCCTCATTCTGGAAAGGTAAAGATGTTTCATCATGGAAAAAAAAAAAAGAGATCCAAGATTAAAAAAAAAAAAAGTGGAGAGGTTGTGTGTGTGTGTGCAGCGTTAAAAGCAGTGGCCCTATCTCTCTTTACAGCTCACTGTGAACAAACAGGAGTGGGGTTGTGGCACAGACCTGAACCAGCTCCTTCTCCTGCTTTCCAGATGCTTTAAAACCTTCACTTTTCAGGTTATACTGACAGCTAACAAAATCAAACAACTTCTCATTAAAAACCAATTTTGTCATTTCACCCAACTTAAAAAGGAAGACTGTATGTCATTGTCTGACTTTTCTACCCAATTACTTGTCTTTTTTTCCAGGGAAACATGCACTGCAGCCTCAGAGTGGAGTTCTACTGAGGCCATAAACCCAGGTCTCTTCCAAAGCACACAGATTTTGTCCCCATATAATTTGTTCTCTGCAATAACTTCCCACTGATTTGCATGAGTATTAGTGTGGAGGGCAACTACCTAAATAATGAGTAGAAGAGCAAAGGTTTTCTATGTAACTATTTGGTGTAAAAATGCTTTAAAAGGCAAGCACATTATGCATGTATTAGTTTTTAAAAATTTACCCCAAAACAGACTTCATAAGAAAGATCTTTCAGACAAAATGCTTTCTAGGCATACTTTATGTATGCATAGTCATTTGTATTACAATTTCTAAGATTAAGAAAAAAAAATGCAAATAATATTTCAATATTGGAGGAGCAATTACTCAAGCCCTTGGAAAAACAACTTGGAAAACGCTCAAAATTATAATGAGTAGAAACAGCCTAAGCTCTAAGAAGTTTATCTCTGTCTCATCCACACATTCCCTCTCATGCTTAAATCCCTTGAAAGGAAGACATATAAAATGGATTGTGGAGGTTTCACAGAGCCCACAGTTTAATTCATCTCTCTCCAGCAGGAATCTCACACCAGTGAGATAAGTTTTGTTACTTATCCTTTGGAAATTGTAGTAGCTATTGAAGAGTGGACATAAACAAGACCTTACATCTGCACAGTTGCACAGGAGAGCTGTGTTCTGAATAAAGGGCACTTAAAAGAGCACTGCAAAGATTGCACCCTGAAGAATTGCAGGGAAAACATATCTAATCCCTCCCCTTGGTTTTCAAAGCCCAAATGTTGAAAACTTGCCCAATTTAATCTTAAAAATACTCTCTATATGCAGAAGGATGTAACCTGAGGCTGCATGAATTAATGTACAGTGAAAGTGATTTCAGGTACAGGTTTCCATACCACCTTTGCAGACCAAAGTTGGCACTTCCCACCAGCAGTGGTTGTGATTAACTCCCTGGAAATCCACACAGTCTCCAGGAACAGTAAGGGATGATATTTTCAGTCTTGCCACTGAGGTGCAAGCACAGGTCTCTGCCAGTTACCCAGCTATGCAGTCCAAAATGTATGGGAAAAAAGCAGCTTAAAAAATGAGCTCATCATTCTTTCCTGCCAGTCTCTCTTCAGCCTTCTGCTTGACCACCACAGCTGTAAAGTGAAGCTACAATCCACTACAGTCCCTGCATTTTCCCAAGTGATGGGGTCCCAGTCACTCCTAAGAAATCATCAACAGTGCAAGTGGATACCCAGAGATGACTGTAGCAGCCATGGTACAAACAGCCACTCATTGGTCCTGTCCCCAAGGCAGAGCTGAGCCAGACACTCTCATATCACACTGGGAACACATCCAGGGCAAGCTGGGTAAAGTCACCCAACACCCTCACCCTCTCCATTGACTTAGATGCCTTTGTTCAGGCTGCTGGAAACATTATGCCCCAGCTACAGGGTTAAAAATAAACTTTTTCACCCTCAACTCCTAGTTCCCTTGAGAAAAACCACTCCAGAAAAGCCAGCACAGTCTCTGTGCAACCCTCCTGCCAGCCTTTCACTGCTGTTATTACCAACTAGGCTCACTGTATGGTTGGGGTTGTGCAACAATTTATATCTTCACTTTCCAAAATAAGCCTTTGTCCTATAGAGGAAGAACTAAATTTTTGACAAGCATAAATGAAAAGCTTCCTTCCAACAGGTCTAGGAGAACCACAAAAAAGTCAGCTTACATTTCCCATACAGGTTAACAGCAGGTCTCAGTGAAATAGCTTAGTGAACTGAAATAGGTATTGCTTCAGCTCTGATTTCTTGAGTATTACAGGATTATGACAGTGAATTGTGATTTTGTGTAAATAATGCTGTCTTGCTTGAAATTGTAACCAGAGGATATTCTACTAATCTCTTGTTGAGTTTGGGAAGGTTGCAGCAAGGCCAGGCCTCTGGAAACATAGTCCAATGAGTCCACCCTCTTTAAAGCAGGAAGGCAAAGAAGAGCAAGCTTGCAAAATCCCTCTCCCATTTGTTATTTTGGAACAAGAGATATGTCAGCCAAAGCCTTTTCATCTTTTGCCTTGAAAGAACTTGGGAGTCAAAAAAGTGTTTCTCCCTGGTGGATCTCAAAGCTGAAGAGAGCAGATTTCAGTACCTTCTAGGCTGGTTATATCTGAAATTGGAAAATAGCTGCTGTTCTCTTTTTCAGGAATAGCAAGACTGACTTTTAAAAGAAGCCTCAGTGCACAATTAGCCAAGCACTCAGCTACCAGGGTATGCCAAAACTGAGGCTTTGCACTTGCCCTCCACACCACATTCCTCACCTCTGGGAACCAGCATTACGCTGCTATTTACATAATCACAGAATTCCCCTAATACAGCTACATGCTTTCCCCCATGCACCATCAAATTGTGTCTATGTTACATAGGCAAGTAAGTAATCTCAAGGACATCCCCAGATTCACAAACAGAACAGAGGAGAGAGGGAAGAAAAAATTCTGAAATTTGAAGGGTGGAAGGGATCACTTCTCACTATCTCACTTTTCAAAAAAAAAACAAAAAACCCACACAATGAAACCAAACAAACTAAGTAAGCCCTTATATTATAACTAGTAATTGGAAGAAAAACATTTATCTAACTTCTGGTGGACATGAAGGCTGAGTCAAAATTATTTAGTAGATATTTTATATCTGTCTCAATGACTAGTACAGAAGTAATACATATACAGGTTGCTCTCCACATGCACAAAATATTACTAAAATGTAACCTGAAAAGCACATTTTTCCTAATGCTACTATCTTTCAGTGAGAAGGAAAAAAGAAAAAAAAGATTCTCAGTTCTCAGTGAGTCCCTAAGCAGGGACCAGGGTGGGACTGATGAGCAGGGATGGGTGAGAGCATTTCAGTGGTGCTGCTATTTAATATCAAACCCCAGTGCAAAGTGGCAAAGGCAGCACGATTCAAACTGAGGAAGAAAGGGGATAAGTGCACACACACACACAGAAGCAGCAGGGAGGGGAAAAGCAGCCTAATCAAAACTAACAGCAGGATTTCTGCTCACACTTCAAACTGAGAGAAGATAAAACCTTTCATTTTCAGTTCTTGAAAGCAAACCCCTGGAGTCAATGTGGAGAAGAGCTCTGCAAAGAACTATAAATCCTTTGAATTCAGTCATTTGCAGAACTACCCTTTTTCCACCTCCCTGAACATTTTTCCCCATTCTCAGTCATTTAGTTATTAGCATTACCATTACACACTTCCTGACCTTTTCTTTTGTACGACAAACCCAAGCAATCCCTTCTGGAGCCTGAAGGTTCATTATCCATACTCATTTTAGACCATTTCCTATCCTCTCTCCCTGCTCCATTTCAAGCTGTCTGCTGCTCAAACCACTTCTCTTGAAAAGCCTAGGTATTTAGCATCTTTTCCTCTTTTCACTAAAAGCCATGTGTACCTCCTGGCTCCAGGTTTTTCATTCTCCTCTGATAAAACCACTTCCCCACCCTTGAAAATTTTTCCCTGATGCACATTTTCCTAATTTAGGGTCAGAATCACAGATGGCATTTGGGAACCCAAATTACATGGACAGACTTCCAGTGAGACTTAGAGGAGCACTCAAAAAGTCTCAACACCTCCTTGAAAGTCAGCAGGAAAGCTTGAACCTGACATATTGGGCATCCCAATACCACCAGGGCCAGACTCATGGGAACCAACATCCTAGAGGAAACAGTAATAGGGGTGTAAAATCCCAAAGCATGCCCAGTAGTAAGTCAGGATTCCCCAAACCTGCAGCAGAGTGTTGCACTATTACAGAAAGACAACCATAAGAGAAAAGGTTTTCAAAAACAGATTTTCCAAAGCTTGCTAGCACATTTCAACAGGGAACATGGACAGGCTCTGTGCAAGCAACTTCTGCCAGTGTTTGGCCAACTGCAATCTTAGTGTCTCAAAAAGAAGTACCAGGATCCTTGTCAGCAACATTCGCAAATACCTCAAGCAGGACTAAAAAGGAATGACCAGTAGCTCCACTCAGCTTCAATCCACCATTAAATCTTTAGCCTCCAGGTGCTAAAACACTGCCCATGTTTTAACAGGAACATATCCATCATATGGGAGGCAGGAAATTACATTGGACTTTTATACGCTGCTGAAATTTGAAAAACAAAGTAGCAGCAAGAGTGTTTTCTGCAAGATGTATTCCTTTCTGCTGGTATTTTTGAAGAAGATAGGATTAATTTCATGCTGTCTTGCATGATCAAGGGCAGTGTGAGGATAATAATCAAATGTATTCTATTGCTAGCTGCCACAAGTGATAAATACAATGCATAATTAAACAACCAGCACCTAGACTGCCTGGAGGAAACAATTATTTAGTGCTTTCATTAAGACACACTTATTTCTCTCGTTTTATCAATGCATTCTCATATTTCAAAAATCAACCTTAGCTCCATATAACATGAAATTCCATGAGCTCCTGTGGCTGCAGCTGCCCAGGAACTGCCCGCTGGAAACAGACATTGCTGGATGAGTGCCCACCTTGTGAGTACAGAAGGATCTGCATCTCCAGAAGAACACAGGTGAAGACTTGGACCAGGTTCTCCAGGCCCAGCAGCTCGAAAACCTCCCTCAGAGGGTAGTCAGAGAGCGGCAGCTCGTTGGGCCCAGGTCTCTGGCAAATGATGGGCTCGTAAACCCCATAAAACTTGAGCGACCTGCCCGGGGGCGGCAGGGGCACCTCGTAGAGGATGTTGTGGATGTAGCTCTCCAAGGGCAGAGGTGGCGGCTGCTGGGAGGTCACCGCCTTGTAGAGCTGGATCAGGAACTTCTTGCAGGCTTGCATGAAGGGCAGAGGGGTGATGAGGCAGATGCACTTGGAGACGTAGAGCGTGTCCCTGCTGATGTCGTAGGAGTTGTAGCGCTGGAGCTTGGCGAGGGACGTGGCGTCGCCCTCGTCGATGCTGCTGGCCAGGGAGTCCATGCTGCAGGAGGAGGAGGCGCAGACGCTGCCGTACTGCTCCGCGTTGTGCATCTGGTACAGCGTCTGCATGGCCGTGCAGATCTGCTTGCTCGTGACCTCCTCGTAGAAGGTGAGCACAAAGCCGTACGTGCGGGAGCCATCCTCCCTGGTGATGAGGAACGAGTGCAGCTGCGGGTCTCTGTCGTCCGCCTGCGTCCTGAAAGACAGCCCCTTGGGCATACACAGCTGGGGAAGGAGACAAGAAACACACACAGTTACCCAAGACATAACTTTATTTCGCTATTTTTGCTGTACAGGCACATTGTTTTTATCCGCTGCATCACAACAAGCCATTTATCTTCAAAAAGAAGTATCCAAAAACAAAAAACCTGATGCTACTTAAGAGGAAGACATGACTGAAGAAAGGAAAGCACCTTCCAAAATAATCCATCTGTTAAGTCATTACGACTCATTTTCATTACTTGCTGAAACTGCTTTCACTACTGAATGGTCTTTGTGTCATTTACTTGAGCATCATATAAGAACATCCAGCTTTGCTCTCATTTGCATATATCGTGCCCACAGTACTCTAAAATCAGAGAGCCAAGGAAGCATCTTATACCACTGAATTTAAATTACACAGACTTCTTGGAATTCTTTGATCTTCCCTAATTTTCTGGGGGAAAAAACCAACAAACCAATCAAACCCCAACTGACTGGCAACTATTACATCTACTTTCTTCTCTAAGTGCTACCAAATAGCTTAGACTGGAAAAAAGGAGGGGCAGGGAGGGAAACACCCAAAATCTATAAAAGCCCCAGTTTTGATTTACCACTCAGCAAAATCCCTTGCAGTTATTCTGCTACACAGAGTGTTTCTCTGAAGCATGGCCCTAGTGACAAATCAAGGCATTTTTGCAGACATTCTTTGGGAATGCTATCATCCATCTAATACAAAATAACAAACATCCAGCAAAACTTGTTTGAATTGTACATCAGCAGGAAACTGCTCATGTTCTAGCTAAATAAGTATATTTATAAACAAAGGATTATAGCTTTATTTGTACCATCTGAAGAAATAAACAGAAAGAAGAGAAGGAGAACCTTCAAAGTGTTCCTTTCCAAAAAAGGCAACAGTAGAAGCCAACTTCAGCACGGTATATGAACCTGGGCACAACTGAGTGTGTCCCCTAATGTCTCACCTTCACCAGGAGTAAACTGCTCTGATGCTGAAAGAGGTCAGGAGAAATAATTATATATTTTCAGGTACATCCTACCCTTAACTTAAGCAGTGCACCTTGCAGAGACCATTCAACAGCCTGGTAAAGCTGGGAATTAGGCAAGTGGTCCAGACTCACTTCACAACAGGCTATCAGGCCTCTAAATTATCTAGGACAGCTCTATGTATTGTTCAAAAAGGTAATGTGTAGGGAAATAAGTAGCCTGGAGTTGGCAGAAGAATTTAATTCAATTGACGGGCTTTGCTGACATGAACCATGAAATTGCAGCTTGAACTATTTCTGAAGAGCAGCCACATTTTTGTTCAAGAGCTTTTTAGTTTTTATTGAGGCATTTACAGCAGGGCCATGGTTAAGGCTTCTCCAATAAAGAAGTAGTAAAAACCCTTGTTTCACACTTTATTTAAATTTATTCTCCACAATAAATATCTCTTTTAACCTCATTTTTTGGCAGGCTTGCTTAATAAAAATTTATTTCTAGAATGTGGGCTTTCAGTGGTGGCTATAAGCTTTATCAGCCAACCAGGCTGAAATCATAGGCTTAAATCTGAATGTTATCAAAGATTAAATTTTCTTCACTTTACAGAAAAATACCTGGACAAGCAAATTAGATATACTATTACAATCAGGCACAGATAGGCATCAGGGAAATTCAGATCAGCTGAGACAGTTTCAGAAAACTGTTTAAATAGATTTCCTCCAAGCCTTAATTATTATTCCCTTGTCCTTTATATACTGGGTAAGCACACACAAAGGGATGCCCATCTATTAAGTTTCAGCCACAACTTGACACATGCAGAATATTGACCTTTTAAGACCCTGGCTGCAAACCTTAGCCCAGACACTCCTGCTGTTGTTAGACCTATAAGAGGACACAGGAAAAAGCAGAGGGGAAAAAAAAAAGAAGATGGGAAGAAGTGAGGCAGGAGGAATGACCAGGAGTCACTTCAGAAGCTAAGATCAAAGGGAAGAGCTTGTAATAATTTTCCAGCAATACAGAAAGCTTTGCATTTGTGGTTAATGCATGAAAACTTTCATCTTAGGGCCTCGGACATCAATCACTTCCCATCTCATCTGTGTCACACATGCCACAGGAGAGTGTTGGAGAGCAGCTTGGGATGTGCTAAGGGGGGTGAAATTTTAGCCTGCTGGTGTGAATCTGGCTCACTAATGCTGAGAACAGAGTCAGCCACCTGCACTGCATCTTTGCATAAACACTGAAAACTATCCAAGATTACTGATCAAAGGACAGGATTTTGGTTTCCCAAGCACTTTACCATCTGTATTTAAAGGTATCCATCAGCAGAACACCGTGGAATTACACCAGATTTGCAATAAGGCTATAACCAAGATGGTTTGTAAAAACAGAAGGAAGCTGCACCAGGATAGATAAAAAGGTATCAGCCAATCCATAAACTCTTCTCTCGAAGTCCTGAGTCGGAGATACCCTTTCCCCAAGCACAGAGGCAGGACACACACACCCCTCATAATCCCTCCCTCTGTCTTCTCCCAGCCATCACCATCTGCAGGTATTTCTGAACCAAAGGTCTCCTCTGCACCGCTGCTCACTAGCACTGGTTCACCTCTTCTCCACCAGATCCTTCATTTCACTTTTTAAACCTCTACATAATTCTCATGTTTACAACATGCCGTGGCAGCAAGCTCCATATCCAAATTGCACTGTGGGTGAGGGGGTGGAGAGAAAGATGTTTTGGTTTGCGTTAAAGCCTGCTCCTTTGAATTCCACTAGGAAACCTTTAATTCTTTTATTTCAGTACATGAGACATAAAACAGGTAATGCTTCCTTGAGCTTCAGAAATACAGGCAAAGATTTATATACCTTGATGAATCAGAGGGCTAAAATAGGAAACTCATATTCTAAAAATTTCTGTCTCTCTCTACTGAGGACTTTTGTTTGGTACAACATTTGCTTGCAGAATGGCCACAGAAGATAGCGTGTGAGGTTAGGCAGGGATAATCACAAAAAGCAGCAGGGAGAAAGACAATTCCCTATTAAACAGAACTCTCTACTTTGACACATACTTTGAAACAGAGAAAACATGACTCCTCTGCAGCTTGATTGCTTGGGACTTCAGGGGGCTATTTTTAAAACAACAGGATGGTTCCAGAAGGCAATTGAAATTCCTTAGGCATCCAGCAAAGCCAGAGTTCTCACAAGTTAACCTTCAAGGATTTATACATTTTCTTCTCTGAGGAAAATTGCTTCTGGAAGCTCACATAAAGCAAACACACAGGCAGAACTAATACAGCGAGGCAAGATCAGAAAGGCCAATAATTGCCTCAAGAGATTCTGTGGAGGTGGATATTACTTTAAATGATGTTTCAGATCAAAACAATAAAGAAGTTTTCCAAAAGATAATTTAAAAGATCATTAAATACCGCTGCTGTTAGTAAATGCTTTTTTTTTTCTCCAAGACACATTGCAAGTGAAAGATGTGTTCAATGCAGCTCAGTTCAATTATTTTAATAGGTCTCTTGCTGTTTTGAGCATTCCATTTTTGTCCAATACTGTGATCACACTTCATGAATATTAGACATTCTCTACTGAAACATAAGAGATAAATAACACAGCAATTCCAGATGCTTCATTCCTGCTGCACACCCCTCATCACTTCAAACTGGAGCACCCCCAATGCAAAGGCAGAACTAAAAGGCATAAATAGCCTTGGCAGCTGAGCTATTACCATCTTAACTGCACACCAAGTATTGCTCTAAGTCCTTCATGCCTCCTGTATAAGCAAAGTGATGTGGAGACCAGCCCAAATACCACCCCAACTGCAGCAGTGCACATTTGGAAGCAGAAGACAGAAATCCCCAGCTGTCAGCAGGCAGAGGGAGTGACCAGGCTCATCTCTGCCTTTCAATGCAAGTGCAGTGCCACAGTATCAGCTGTGTGTCACTGCTACTTCCAGCTCCTGTGCTTTCGTGTTAAATACTTAGCAGAATGCTAAAAATATCATTGGGTGGAAATTGAGATGAACTCCAGACTTCTACATCTTCATGACTGCAGGGAAGCTCCAAATACATTTTTTGCATTTGCAAAAGCCAACTTAATGTGGGTTTTATGTATTCCCCATCTCTCTATCTGCTGGGTGAGGGCCAGGAGATTCTCCTGACTTCCCACTTGCACTGTACAATGAGGTCAGTTCTGTTTTGAAGCAGGTGGGATGCTGTCCTGCCTTCCTCTAAGGCAAAGCTCATCTAACCTACACTGGGGGAAGGGCCTCCCTATTTTCCAATATTGACTCAGACCCAATTTTTGAAAACAGCTAAAAAGCTGTAAAGTTGTTCAATGTTACTGCTACAACAATTGGTTACTCTTAAATTAAGAAACAAATGGCCTTTTCTGTCCTGGGAAGCTCAAATACCAGTAATCTCTTGTCTTTGTCAAGTTATGTTCTTAACAAGTGCTTTGGTGATTCTGGAATCATCCTTTAATTACCAGCTCTTCAGAAAAATTCCCGGTGGATCATCAGTCTTTCAGCTGTCACTGTCTCCACTCCAGGAACTGTTTTCCCCTCCTTTCCCAGTCCATGGGACTCAGGCACACAGATGCTCACATCAAATATAACTGAGAGGAAAGAGATGTACAGGAGATGCACTGGTGCAGAGGTGCCATTAAAAGTGATGACCCAGCGAAAGCTGTGGTTAAGCTACGTTCCTGCTTCTGCATAAAGATTCCTTTTCCCCTTGTCTGCAGAATCAAGGTGTTCTGTACTCAAAACGTCAGATGGATAGCAGAATCTTAAAAATCCCTTGGTTTGCCTCCTTCCTACCTGGGGACAGGTATCCCAGGTGACCACACCCCAGCCCCTGGGATGGTGCTTTGACTTGTTTCATCCCGCAGCACACTCAGAACCAACGAGGGAATGCAGCACTTTACTTCTTCTGTGCCTGTAAGCATCCTGCCTTTTCACATTTCCTCCTCCTCTACTGCTTTTCATGCAGCATGCCCAGTGAGTGCTCGTAGTACCAGCAGAAGCCCCACAACCATAAGATCATAAGAGCATCACAAGGGCTGGCTGTGAACAACCCAGGAGCCTCTCGAGAGCTGTTGGTGACAATATGAGAAGAGTTTTTCTCCACCTACCATGTTGACAGCATCCTGGTCAAAGGGGTTCCACTCGATGTTCTGAGGATAATGGGCCAAGACTTTGGACTTGAAGGTTCTTCTTAGGGGACTCTGGTCGAAATTTTCTCCTGCAACAAATGAAGAAATGATGACTCAAAACAGCAGTGTGGCTTCAGAGAGAGCTGACTTGGGTTTTCTTTTTTAATTTTGTCAAATCTGATGGACATTTTGACTCTCAGCAGAGGTACTACTTTTAAAAGAGAAACAGAACAGATTCCCACTCAGTCTGACCTTACCCTCCTTCCCACAAAATCTTACTGCAGTTGCAACACAGTTTAGTATTTACAGAATGGAAATATATTGTCAAGAGAAAAATCACTGCTGAAATTTTACAAAAAAAGACCTTGCAATCAACTGGATTCTTGACTTTCTCTTACAGCATGAGTATCTAGAGATGGCTTTACTTAATGAAAGAGTACTTTCCCTCAAGTTTGTAAGAAGCTGTCTATAAGGTCAATGAAAAATATGAGCACCTCTTGGCTATTATAAATTATTCAAGCATTCATTATAGATGATATTTTTATATTACAAGTCCTATGTGAAAATTAAACATTTATTTTTTCTACATCAAATTTCAAGGACAGACTTTCTCCACACAAAGAATCCAGCAAGTGCAAAGAGGAAGACTGAAATTAGACTTCAAGCAGAAATGCATCCAGTTACCAGCATACAAATACTGTATTTCACAGTGATGTTTTAAATGAAGTTTCCCCCCACTGAATTGTCTACAGCATGCAAAACAGTAATCAAAACAAGGAGTTCTTAAAACCTATTAATTAAATGACCATCTACTACACTATCACACAAACCAGCTCTTCCAACAGCACTCACATGCAAGTGCATTCTGAGAAGGAGTTTGAAATCTTTTCCTGCCCAAGTAATCTCTAAGTTCTTAAAGATATTTTTATTTTTATACAATATTTATTTTGAACACAGGATTTAGACACGTTGCAGCATCATAATGGTGGAATCATCACCCTTGGAAGTGTTGAAAAAACACGTGGCTGTGGCATTTGGGAATATGTTTTAGTAGCAAAAAGGCGGTGCCAGGTTTAATGGTTGGATTTGATAATCTGTGAAGATCCTCCTCAAGCTCAGTTACAAGCTCAGACAAGTACACCAAAACCAGAGACCATTTCTCTATTTCAGAACATGGCAGTAGAATAACCTCTTATTTTGGTCCAAAAGTTCTTTGCAGAGCCATTAAAGACACACCACCATTGTGTCATCCACCATTTCCCAAAATTTCACAAAATAAAGATCCCACCAAGCAAAGCCAGCAAATATTTTCTCTCCAGGTATGTACTTAGACATGCCCAGCAATATTTAGCTCTTAGAATCAAACAGTAATTAACATGCTTGCATAATCGAACAAATATGCATGAAGTTATTTCCCAATCAGATTTTCAATCATTCTCACATCTGACAGAGTTTACCTTACAACTATGACTTAGCAGAAAAGCAGGTATTTGATACTAAATTTATTTGGTTGCTTCTACTAAAAGTTAGAAGAGAATATCTGGATGACTTAACCAAGTTCTCCACCACTAACAGTAAGTGACTGCTGATGTTTAAATTTCTTTAAAAGTTTCCTTTCTCATGACCAAAAAAAAAAAAAAA